>JAUJPO010054804.1:0-14433 GCA_032270745.1 Tiaropsis multicirrata
GATTTAATGACTTTTTACATTTTGAATAAGCGAGGCATTCAATAACAATAAACGTCACGGCGAAATCATCTATACATCTGACAAAAAGCTACAATTGTATCCGTACTGAGAAAAAACTTATTTGGTTACCTGTGCTTGATTTGGAGGGGTCTTTCTTGAACATATCGACAGTGGATCGACCAGGAGCAGTTTCTCGGTAATCAAACGATTCCATAGTATTACTGTTCTTTTGGTAGACCATCATCAGGCCACCTCCACCGATACCCGTTGAATGCATACTATACAGACCCAAACAAAAGGCTGTTGCTACTGCTGCATCTACTGCAGTCCCGTTCCGTAAAATATCACGACCTAAAAAGAAGAACATTGTAAATTTCATTTGCCTAGTTTTCCCATTATGATTTAGCAAAAAAATCCATTATAGAACCAACATATACCAATTTATAGTTAATTTATACGAAACAAGTTCTACAAGAAATGCTATAGTTGTTTTTCATTATTTTTTATATGTGATATGCTTCTTTACGTGTTGACGACTTTTGAACTTTTGTTAAACTTATCTGGCTGATGAATTCAGATAGCCAACTCGAACTCGAATTTGTATGGGGATCTAAAACTTGGTCATTCGTTTACACAGGAAAGGATGAGAGACTACTCAATTAAACTTTGATTCAAATCCGAGTATTAAATAGCTTAGCATCAAGACTACTGACTAGAATTACAAAGTAAGGACGACGAGGTATTGAACAAATATTTATTGACTAAAGAAATAAACAAACTACTCTCGCTGACAAATTTTGCCGTTTCGAAAAGAATTACGTCTTAACTCTTTCAATACCGCCAGAAAGATAAATTTTTGGATTCTAGGATTTGCAGGGCGTTTTCTCCTTAATGAAAAGACTTGAAACTGTCGTTTTCGTTTTAATCAAAAGTAAATTCTATTAACTTTCAAGAAAATGCATTTCAAAGCGAGTGAAAATTTCTATCAGAGGCTATAAGGTGAGGTGACGTCGTTCCAATGGAAACGATTTTGACTGGGGCGGTATGGGGTGGTATCGAAAGAGTTAAGCAACTCCAGTCTAAGTATAAACGAACTTGATACCTAATTCTGAACAGCTAGCCGCATCCGTAGCTACAGCACCATTTTGATATAACTCGGCATTAGCTGATGATTTCGGTTTTCCATGGTAATGATGTTTAGATTTGAAACAATACAATGTGATAACGACAGCGACGGCGATCGCTGCAACTACTGTCAGTGTTGTTAATGTGATCAAAACAAGTTGTTTCTTTGATGGTTTCCTATATATATGTTTGTATATGCGGGAAGATAGTAGATTAAAAGGCTTATTCTCAGGGTTTCAACTCGGAATTTTCAAAAACAAAATAAATGTAAAGTGCCAAAAATCAAGAAAATGATTAAGTCTAAGAAGATGAAACTGGTGTCTGCTTTTTTCGGACTTGAAAGATAAGAAGATAATGGCTAATCTCGTTTTCAAACAGAATTTTGAAATTGTTATGACTGGAAAAGGCAATGCAAAACTTTAAACAAAAGCTGATGGTTTTTTTTGGATTTAGGCATATTAATATTAATATTTTGGAAATTATTTCGTACAAATGGAGACGAGTGTAAAGTGCTTACAATTATACTCATAAACAAATATTTTACCAATAGAATCGCCCTGTTTTCAAGGATAAAGATTTCGAAAGAATGAACAAGGATAAAAACCGACTTACGTTTTTCTGGGTCGTTGTGGTGGACCTCCTCCTCCGTCAGATAAATTAGTATACATGACTTTCAGTGTTTAAAAATGATGGTTATCAGTGGTTACTCTTTAACGTTCAAATTAAAAGCATAGTCAGCATAAAAGTTATCTCCCAAAGAAAAAATCTTGGTAAAAGCAAACGATTAAAAGCAGTTAATTAACAAATTATAATAATGACGGTTAATTAGTTGTTTACATTCGATTCCAAAACGATTGGAACATCTCAAACACGAGTTTGAACAAAACTTTAAAATATTTTTGGTTGATAAACAGTGTTTTGGTAGAAAAGAAACACGATATCATTTTCAGCCAATCAGAATGTTTTATTTCTCATTTTTAACCAATCAAAATGCTTTATTTTTTAAACGAAAATAATTTTGAAACGCTTCAATGCATTTTTTCATTAATACCGAAGATGAGTAAAGAGTTCCCGCTAGTATATATCAATGTTTTCCCGATTTTCTCCCTTTTCTCCCCGAATAATATCGTAAGGACTTGAGTAAGTGTAAACGATGTCAGTGAAAACCACATTCCATCCACGCGCAGAAGTGACAAGTCTGCGACATTCCATTTACCGAAGGACATATACCAATCAATAAACGTTTTCACCATTAGATACAAGAAAAGTAATTTATTGATAAATCGTAGAAATTTCAGATTTGAAGAAAGTATGTAACACAGCAGGTGCTGCTATCTTGTCTTCTGGTAATATACACCAAAACTTATAAACATTTAATTTATGCATTTTTGAATCTAAAAAGAGTTTTCTTCTAGCTTATGCAGCTTGAATGGCTGGCGACTCTGTGTTTGTCTAATCGCTCTAAATTAATTGGTGATCGAACTAGTCTCTGAAACCAAGGCTGGAGGGTGTTTGAGGATGTTTGTCTGCTTTGGAATTTTCGGCTGCGTGTGAATGTTTCGAAACGAATGGTTATTTCAGTTTTGAAAATATATACAAATAAACAACAATATTTACAACAAGATTAAAAAGGGATGCAGCGCAAAGACGAAAAACATCAATAATCATTGTGTCAAGTGCGTGAAGATAACAACAATAGATATAAAAGTTGCTGTCCAGATAATGTTCAATAGTATAGAATAAAACTCAAGGAAATTTCGATACATACTTTGTGAACACTCTGAGCTCAGGGACTCTCGATATTTATGGAGACAAGTAAAGTAAATTGTTATGCTTGTTGCTACATTATAGAAATCTCCGCTCTTCTTTACAAATTTAGCCATCACACCCTGCTTACTAAGATGCTTGACAAATGCTCTATTGCAACCAATCCGTCGCTACTGACAATGACGTAATTTCACAAAACGTCTTCCATTAAAGTCTTAAAAGTTTTTAGTTCGTCCATAAAATGGGTTTCCAATAATCAAACTTCTTTTAAATTTAATGTTTCAATTCTATGAAAACATTCCATATGATTTGCAACTAGCATCATCGTAGAAAAAGTAGCATTTTTGTTGTCCAGTTTGGTCTTGGTTAACTCCATATGTAGTTGTCCAAATAGTGTCAAAATAAAAACAACTTAAAGGATACATTAACCAAGAAAAAAAAATCAATTTAAAAAAGAAGGCAGTTCTTAAACAGCAACAAACCTACATATCATTTAATTTCGTTACCATTACAGATTAAACAAACCCGATGAGATTCATGCAAATCTTACTAACTGGCCGATCAGGATGGAGATGACAGGTCACGTGATAACAGGCAGTGTTGATCGTGCTGCAAGCATTCTTCTTCTTGCTTTATGGAAAGCATCTGAAGAAAAAAGGTCATGGATGACTAAATGTTGACAGAAGCTAAAACAAATACAAAGTCCATATTGTACAGAGGGCTCTGACCCCCCCCCCCCCCAACTTTGGCATCCCACCTTTTTGAAAATGCTCCGACCGGTATGGGCCACGGAATCTCTTTCAGGGACTTTCAGGGTGGACTTTTAAAACCGTAAAACAAAAAGGTTTTTTCAACCATTTAACTACCAAAGAAAGGTTCACAACTTGGCGCGAAAACTCGCGTGAACGATCAAAATTTAAACTTTAAAAGACAAAAAAGGAGGACATTTTTACCTAATACTTGAGTTAAAGAGTCGACAGCTGCTGCAAATCCACTGAAAGTTAAGAGAAACATAACATAAGAATTAACAAAAGGAATCCGTTTTTTCACTTTGTGCGTATGCTTCTAGGATTCTCGTGTCATATTTCTGATCGTGTCAGTTATAACAATTTCAGTTTGTTGTCTTGTATGTCGAAGCAGATCATTATGAAGAACAAATACCTCTAAAAAGCAGAAGAACTGCGTATTCTTGAGATATATCTAAAAAGGTATTATTCCTTCGATAATATTTTCGGCTGAACTTCATTGTGTTGCAATGAAAACACGTTTTACAAGTCTTACCCAGTCCTTTTGATCGTTCGCTTCCACTTTGTAAATCGTTCTGTGCTGTTTAAAATATTCTCATCCAGTCTGTAAAATTAAAGAAAAGTGATTTGTTGATGTCCAGGGTTGTCAGGGGCTGTCCGAAGGGTCGAATCATCGTTAAAGGGTAATAAAACTACTGTCCGGGTAAATTATGAAAAGAGTAAAAGAAAATTTGTGGAACAGTTCAATTTTACAGCTGTTCCAATAACAGACTTACTTTGATTGCAACACAGTGTTCATTCTTAAGACCAGAGTTCCCGTCGAAACTGATTTGAAGAAAAACTTGTTAACTTTTTCATCGCCTCCCTGCAATCCTTTGCTATATGAAGTATCTTCTAGTTCTGGTGTACCTGGCAAAAATATAAAAACAAACATCGTTGTCACGAGAACATGTACCATGACTACACAACAAAGTTTTGTTAACTACTACATCCTACACTACTACGACTGAAATTTCACAGCTAAATCCCGCAAAATAATTTAATTGCAAATCGATTTCTCGCGACCATCGATTCTTTTGTGTCTCTGCTTCTCTAAAACAAAGAAGTGAGCAACCTGTTGTTGCGCCAACGTGTTTCAATTGAAATTTTGGAAAAAACTTTTTATTGGGTAGCAAAAAGGCTAACTTAAATTTTCGTCCATCATACTTTGAATTTGCTTAATAGTCCAAAAGGCTTTCAAAATAAATAAAGTAAAAACACAAATCTAATTGAAAAAAAACATTCATTTTTGACAGTTAGAAAGTTGGATTTAAACAAAGAGAGAAAAACAAGAAATTGTTCTTAATTAAAAGCGTTCTTTTAGAAACTTACCTCCAATGAAAAACCGCCGTGTCTCATCACTTCTTGAGTCACCTTTCGGTCTCCACATGTCCAACTCAAAACACGTGGAACCCGCAATGTCCGGTAGTTGGCAATAACCGTATCCTTCGATCCGATGTCGTTGCCATGAATCGAGTGAATAGACTTCGAAGAAAAGAGTTGGCCATTTGATGAAGTCACAAGGATCACCTTCTGGCCATGTGTAAGTTAGTTGGAATTGGAACGGGTAGCTGAAATTCGCTATTTTGTTCTAAAAAGAAAGAAAAATTGTTATGCTCTTCCGTTTCTTATTAACTAACCTGCACTATGGGCAAGAAATTTCCCCTTGAATTTCCCCAAGTATTTTATAAAGAACCTTTATTTTATGGAAATTAAAGCCGTTGAGATCTACCACCTATCTGGTCAAGTCATTCCAACCTCCAGACATTTATGAAGATATTCTGTTACATTAAATAACCAGCCCCTTATAACAACATCGAGGTTACACGTAGAGCATGATAAATCTAGCTAGCGTTCCGCGACCGCTGTCCCACAAAATCTATGAGACTCGATTCATTGCCTGTTTGCAGAAAACTGTGTATGTCTCATTTGCTCCAGGAGCCGTCGCATTTCGCTTTACGTAACCTCTCTAACATTTCCCTGCTGGGAATAATATCAATACAGTTTACTCATGCAATTTGAACTCAAAACTCATACAATCCAAACAAAACCTTCGGTCCCATCCGACTTAATCAACTTTAATCGAACTCTAAATCGAACTATAATTCGAAAACTCATGTAATTCGAACAAAATGTTCTGTTACATGAGTTTACAATTGATAAAGTTCTTGAAAACCCTTGAAAAATCTTAGAATTTTACAATTACAATACCTCATTCATTGAACACCGGTGTGTTACTCCAGTCAAACTCTCATAATCCTCCGTATACCATCCATTTGGTAGATCAAGCGAGTAAACCACATATAACCCGTCATATTCAAAATCTTTCGCTAACACAATCTCACAGAAATTGAAAACAAAAAGTTCGTTTCGCTTTGGCAACAACACCATATCAGAACCAATCTGCGAGGCCATCATCTGTGCATGTCTATTATACAACTCGCTGAATAGCTTAGATTCTTGTTGCTTCTCATCCTTAGACATTTCGTCTGACGCGTGTTCGAGACGGTAACGATAAACGCTTCGTGTTTCATGGTAAGTTTCCAGTGTGTAGATTTCATCCATTTCGATGTCAGGCTGGACAACGATCAACCCATTTGCATTGATCTAAATAGAATGATTACGTTGTTTTAAATACAGATACAGCTTAGGTACAGTACAAACGGTAAGCGTGAAGACTTTCTAAAATTTTCAAGGGTTTTCAAGAACTTTATCAATTACAAGAGTGGTCTTAGGATAGTCGAACATGCGAACCGCACTGGGCTCAACTTCAGTATTTTTCAAACTAGCCCAATTGTAGTTGCTCAAATATACCAAATTTCAGTCCTATCACTTTTACTCTTTTAGGGCGCAAGAAAAAACAGGTATTCACCCGAAATACAAGGCCATCGAATTTAATTCAAAACTGAAAAAGTGTCCAGAGTGAGTCTTGTACAGACACACTTGGTATGTGTAACGATTTGAGTACCTTGCTTTCTTTTCGAAAATATTAGACAGTAAAGAAGTCAATCAAATGTTGTTACTTACTGTACGCGCGACGGATAATAAAAGTGTGTATGTGGGCATATTTAGTCGAAATTGGAGACTAAAAAAAAGGCTAGACGGACGAAAGTTTTTCTCAAATCTGAATTGGTATACCAACTCCCAAAATTCTTTTTGTTTAATTCGGTGGTGTTACCACCAGGCCAGCCTCGTTTTGGCAAAAAACTCTTCCCCAGACTCCAAAATTCAAAGTTTTTAGAAAATGAAAAAACAAGCCAAGAAACAAGTGTGCAAAATTTCAGCCAAATCCGACCATTTTTAAAGTCTCCAGGCTGCCCCAAAGACAGACAGACAGACATTGTCAGATTGTAGCTCAATTGAAGCTGAGAATATGGTCGTTTGGTTGAAAAAGAGAGAAAGATCATGTAAAATACAACCTTCAAAAGTGCTTTACCAATAAACTTAAAGATTCTGTGATGAATGTCCTATATGCGTGCGGTTACAATTTAAAGTGACCAAACAAAGGTCCTGAAATTATACACAGAAAATGCTGACCTTAATTGTGCAAATGACACGTTCATCTTCTATCCGAATACCATTCGAATTGGTTGAACCCACATCCACCATTATTTTCATTATTTTGACCGGCGTTGAGATGATTCGATTAGACTTCATTGCTTGGGTGGGTTCGTTTGTTACTATGTTCCTTCTGCGTAATCCTGCTCAAAAAACAACAATGAATATGAAGGGATTTCTGAAGATTTAATTGAAGCCAACTTGATCATTAACCTTGGCCTTTTGAGTATATTCAAGAATATCTTATTTCACGATTAATATGAGAAATGTTGTTTGGCTATACAACGAAATTTTGGTGGACAATTTTTAGATAAAAGAAGACAAAACATGTATGGGTGATGATGGTTTGTCTTTCTCATATCCAGAGTGGTTTGTCTAGTTTTGGAAGTTTAATATGAAATATTATGTTAGAAGCTTTGTGATTTTAAAATCATTTTATTGTCTATTTTTCCACCACAAGGTTCACATTTTACAGTATCATAGACAAATTTGTATTGGAGAGCAACATTTGGTTTTGAACTGTTGATTTAAATGTAAATAGATAATTGATGCATCATAAAACATATCATGCTCTCCAACACAAAATTTTGTGCCATCCCTGTCACTGCATTATGTATAAGCTATTACCTGACTGGTTAAACTTCATTTGAGGTTTAAATGATCCAGTGTATCTATTTTGTGACATCTTCTCCATTACAACATTCTGGTGCTCATTTTCGGACAATGTGACTTGATTAAATTCATGCAACATAGCACCTGTGTCCGAATCAATGTAAGTGAAAATTCGTTTATTCGGACGGTCTCCTTGAGTACTGAAAAAGATCCATGATTGAATTGTCATCTTGCTCAAAAGGAAAGACCAAAATCTTTAGCATTTTAATTGGGCAGAAATGATGTTTCCTTTTTAGGCCAAGAGATTCCGCCAAGAGATTCCGAGTGACAAAAAAAGTGTAGGGAAAAAACAAGCTTGGAGTATTATTATATAAGAAAAAACCATTAAAAGAACTTTATTTTTGGTAAAACTTTTAAGTACATAATACTGTATTTAATTTCAGAAACGTTTTACGAATATTTTAATAGGATGCTTTTTCTGGTCCCAGAAATCTTGTTATGATATCAATAAATAAATATATTACAAAAAAAATATTTCATCATTTCTACCTTTTGATGAACTGGATGTCATCATGATATTTCCTCTCAAGAGCACTGATACAATTCAAGGGGTCGTCATAATGATCAAATTCTTTGGAACTGAATAATTTGTGTTGCCAATGGATCACTGCCTCTTCTTTCTCTTCATCCTAGCAAATACAATGAATACAACCTTCAATTTGAAAACCTTTTAAGAACCTACCTGTCAAGTATAGATTATTTTTATCCTACAAATACCTTCATTATTCCTTATTATTAAACTGAGCGTCTATGCTGCAGTACATATGACCTTTATCAATAAAGAGACGATTTAAACGAGCTGAGCTATGGCAAAGAAAAATGGAAGATCGGCATAGAGCCTAAGGCTCTGTGTCCTTATTTTCTAGGAATAGGAAATAGTAAAAACATTTATTTTATATAGAGAACTGGTCGATAAATCTTTATTCTATATGTGTCATTTCTCCAGAAAATAGGTAAACCTTCATTCTGATCCTTAATGAATTTTTACCAGATGTAGGAAAAATAAAACAAACCTTGATATTTTGATCAGTAAGCTCATGTGCTTCTTCTGCTAGTTCAATATTTTGTTGATAACGGTTGGTGGGGATAACGCTGCCTGGTTTGACCTTCCAGAAGGTAAGTCTATTGGAGAAAATTTGATTATAAAAAAAATTTGTTCATTCAACATTGGTAAACTTTGAACTAGAAACACTTATTTAGAATTCACATGGTTAAATTTTAATTTTTAAGTATTATTGGAAAACCTCATACATCTGCTTGTGTTATACCTTAAGGGGATTATTTTTGCAAATTTTGGCAATTTTCGCAAAATTAAATCACTGCCAAAAATTAATCCCATTAAAGTATCTCTTTATGACAAACAATTAAAAAATTTATTTAATGGTAAGTAGAAGAATATTTTACCTGACAGCAAAGTTCTTTGGTGGGTCATGTGACCTGTACTGTCCAATGGAATTGTTTTCCATCAAGTTTGTTTATGTTGTTATTAACTTTAGATCTTATCTTTTCTAATTTTGATTTGTGGTCTAAAGATTAGTGAAAAATATATTCAAACACCAAAACAAACTTCACTTCAAGTGACAGAGTTTCCAAAAAGAGAATGATTTTGTAAAAATGATATGAAGAAAAGAAAAAAGAAAAATAATGCATAATTAACAGAAGACAGACATTACTTGAACTGTTTCCATCTTTTCACTTTTTCAGGTTTCGACAAAATTGTTTTTGTTTCCTAGAAAAATGCAGAATTAATTGTGCACAAAAAAAGTGACGAAAGTTTTCTTTATTAAAATATTTTTAATTTGTACAATCAACATAAGTATATTCAAGATAATATTGTAAATAAAGATCTTAGTAAAAGTAATAGTGTGTATTAATGGAAAGATAAATGTGATAGAAATTAAAATATTTTCTGAAACATGTTTTCTCTTTGGTCAACAAATGGAAATTGATGGAAATTCAAATCCATATAAAAAAACAAAAATTATACAGACCATCGAACAGAAAATTGTATATTACAACAAGTTTAGCACTAAAATTTATGTTCCAGATTTTCAGAGACCATACTTTTAATGAGAAAAAAAGAGTATATATATATACTATATATATTAAATATAAAATTATTGCTTCCTGCATATTTTACTTTTGGTTTATTAATAAGAAAACATGTTGCTCAAGTACATTATATGGATTCTCTACCAAAACTTAGTCTACCAATATGGACTCAGCAGTAATTGAGGTTTTGGATACCAAAAGTTCATTTGTAACGTACTGTTGTACGCCTTCAAGCTCCTCTTCTGTGAGATCATTAAGTAGCAATAAGACTGCTGCAAAAGTGTTTGATTTACGAACTGAGCTTCTTTGGAGAGAAGATTTGGAAGTGGAAAGATCCTGTTCCTGGATACTGTTGTTATTTATAAGCTCTTCTTCTTTTAGAGTTGGAGAGATTTGATCTTTCAATTTGTTTTTAAGAGGTTGACCTAAAGAATCTAATGATATTCTAAGTTCATTTTCTACATTGCTGTTTGTTTCTTCATTTTCGTTGAGTTTGCTCTCTTTAGACTGCTCTTCGTCAGGAACGGGTGCAGTATCAATAATTACAACTTTCTCATCTTCCTTATTTACAGGAGTGTCTTCATTGACAGATTTCTGTTTCTTCAGAAAGGAACGTAATGCTTCAGTGGTCAATGTTTTATCAAGTTCAAGCCCATCATAACAAGGCAATTCAGCGTCTGCATCATACAATATGCCTTTCTCTTGAGCCAGTTCACGATCTTCTTCAGTTACAATATTGCTATCAAGTTTGGTAAGATTTGGCAAATTCCTCAATACAGTATACTTGTAATCTTCATCGTTATCACTGCATGGATTATCAGCTAACCACAATATTTGAAGGTTTGGCAAATTTTTGAGAAATTTAATTTCTTTCAAATCACTGACTTTGTTTTTTCTTAGATAAATTTCCTTCATTCTTGGGCAATGTGATAAATTTCGAAGTGTATAAACATTGTTAACACTGAGATTCAACACTTCTAAGTTTACCAACTTTTGAACAACAGAAATATCATGCAAACCACTTCCCCAGATATTCAAATTTCGTATGTTCTCTAAACATGCAGCTCTTGATCTATGAAGACATTCTTTTTCATCCAAGGTTCCCATTACTAACGCAAATCTTATAATTTCTGAGTGATAAAAGAGTGATAAAATATGGATCGTTGTATATTAAATTGCTAAAAAAATCTATTCATTTAGGCTGATGGAGTTTACATACAAGTTTAGCCCTATTTTCAGTTATGAAAATAGATACAGCATATTTTCATTATTCATTATTCATTACTTTTTCACCAATAACACACAGCAAGACATCCTCCATTTCTTGTCAAAAGAATTATAAATGAGTGGTTTTGTAAACGTTGTAAATCGAAAAAAAACATATGTTTAATAATATTATTTAAAAAAAGATCTAACTGCTGTGGGAATGCTAGAAATAAGACAAGTTTTAAAGTTACCCCATGATGATCTGGGATTTAGATTTTGTGTTGTTACTGGCTAGCCTAAAATCTTTTGTGGGGGCTTGAAACTACTACAGAAAAGAACGTTTATTGTAGTTTGTAAAGTATTTTTTGTTGCTGTTTTGCATGTCTCAATCGCCAATAAAGCTTGTTTGTTTTTACCATCATTATTTAAAAAAATTGCTTTTGAGTTTCCTGATTGGTTTATCCAAGCTGTAGCCATGGCCCGGCTCTGTGGCTTGAGTCCTGTGGCCAATTATAGAATAAAGCCAATCGGGCCATTCCAGAATTTGTCTGTTAACAGGACAAACGACACGGAATTTCTGAAGAAATTTAATACAAAATTTAAAAGTTCCAACAACAAAGAAGAAAGAAAATCTGTCGATTTCTGAGGAATTCAACTATAAACAATGAATAAAGGTGGAATTTCCGATACTTCTTGAAAGTCCTTACATGGATAAATTTTCAAAGGGTTTTGGGGCAAAAAAAACTTTAAGTCGTCCCCAGGGGGTTTACAGAAATTTCTGGAATGGCCCATTCAATAAGTGTGTGGTCTGAACATTTTCAGGTCTGTTCAGGCTTCCAAAATAAAACATTGTAGACTGCCCCGAACATGGGTAAAACAATTATTCTTGAAATTACACATCCACTTGGATTTTTCTTCCCCGAAATTATTGTGCGGGCCATTAACAAGGTCATTAATGAGATACTTAACCTTTAAATGATTAGCCTTTATGGTGGAATGCAGACTAGACTTTATATAGACTAGGCTGGGAATAAAAGAAGGACAAAGAATGCTAGAGATCAGTTGAAGTTCCTCCTTCATGGAGTGATGACATGGGCAAATAAAATTGAATCTTATTTTTCATGAAGTTGACGTGACTGTAGGGTCAATAATGTACCGTCAAGGGGTAATACTTTGCATTACTTGGCCATACTTTGCACTTAAAAAAAACAAAAGTGAAAAAAACACATAAAGTGTCAGGAACGCCACAACAATTTTTTTCCGTGGTCACACTTTAAGGGGTCCTCGACAAACAACTTTTGAATTTTTTAACGGCATTGGGCTGTTAAGCTTTCAACCCCCTTCCCCCCTCACCCTTAACGGCCCAAAAAATATTCCTTAAGTGAAAAAAATGCTAACTTGAATTTCGTTTCTTCATAGGCTCTCCACGAAGCTCCAGCGATTGGACATACGAAAGCTGCATTCCAACGCTTTTGCAATCAACTTTTTGATGTTCCTTCAAACCATGATTTCTAGGCAGCTTTTCTTTGAACGCCCTCTGTAGGGCAAATACAGTCCTCCTTTTCAGAAAATAAAGAAGACCTTACATTGCAAATAATATACTTTTTTTTTCCAACAAAGCGCTTCACGCACACTCCTTTTTAGAAAATAAAGAAGACCACTTCATTGCAAAGTTTTGAATATTTTGTTTTTATTTTGTGTTGTTGTGGCGTTTGTTCCAGCGTTTTGTTGCTTTAAATTTTCGATTGAGTGGTGGCGTTATATATTTTGTTTTTGTAAGATTATCGAAAAGTGAGTAACACGACACAAATGACTTTATTTGGAAATCCATCCAAAAAACAAGACAAAAAGTATCATGTTTATAAAAACCCATCAAATGAATACAAATGTTTCATTGAAAGATTTTGCTTCCGGAACAAAAGTTCTGGCATGCTTGAGAGCGAATTGAAAAATGCGGCTTTTAAAAAATGGATAGTTAATTATAAGGATATCAAAAATAAACAAGAGAAGAAAGAAAAAGTTGCAAAGTTTTTAGAATCAAGGCCCGGAGAGAAACCATTTGTGAGGTAAAAGTGTTTTCTTTTTGGATACAATGGGAATCTGTGTATAAAAAGAGAGGACAACAGCTCATTTTATAAACCCTTTCTTTTTCGATGGAAAGGAAAAATTTTTCCACTCTATACATTATTCCCTATTCGTAGGGGGGGGGTGCATTTTATTCGGTTAATTGATGTCTATGGTATCCAAATAAATCTCTGAATTGTTTGTCCTCTTTAACATTAGGTATGATAAGGATGGGTATAATCTGTGCCCAAATGAGGGGAGGAAGAAGCAGCCGAAAATATACAAAGGATACAAAGCCTGACGGAAACAATAATCTGGGATCAACATCAAAACCCTCAGACGCTCTTGAAATCGTGAATGACAAAGCTAAAAGCAAAGTTTCTAAAAACTATTTTAACTGCTTGGAAGTTCAAAAGCTTTTAAAAAATCTTTGCCCAGAACTTATTGCAGACGATGTTTTGAACAATGACTCTTTTGTTGATGGAATCGCTTCTCATGCCAAAGTTATACTTTAATTTGAAAAAGTCTATAACACCTATAAAGAGAGTAAAGAGCGAAATAATACTGGTCCAAAATTAACTCCAATTCTGTATCATATATTTGCTAAAACCGAAAATTTGCAATCTGTTATAAAGCAAGCATCTGAGGTTAGCGTGATTACTTCCAAAATAGGATTTCCTCAATTTCTTTTGTCCCTTCAAAGAAAGCAACAAATTTTGACGTCAGTTCTTGGACAATGTATCGCATTGAGCTCTAAAATTACCGAGTCTCGAGTGATCAAACTGCTTGCAAAGAGAATCCAACAAAAAGAAAAAGTCTGCTTTTTCAAAAAAATTGGAGTCTAAAGATTTTACTTTAAAATGTCTATATACGGATGTCCTTTGGGAAACAACTTTTATCAATGCTGAAAGTGGAAGGATTATCAACACTGGGGATGACAAGCTCATTGAAACAGCTAACTTCATCCGAGACAACTTTTATCTGCCTGTTAGTGACATGCCAGGTTTAGATTACGTTGTGAAAAAACGCGTTGGAAAAATACGTTTTTTAAACGTTTTTAAGTACAACGTTTATACAACGTTTAAAAAACGTTTTGATCCAAACGTATTTAAGAGGTTTAGTCAACGACGTTTGAAAAACGTCTTTTTTAAACTGGATTTAAACTTGAATTTCTACAACGTAATCTAAACGTTTAAAAAACGTT
>JAUJPO010054815.1:0-14431 GCA_032270745.1 Tiaropsis multicirrata
TTGATTTGAATTTAATAGCTTTATTCATTTGCCCTCCAGAGCATTTTGTTTACGAATACCGAATTTGAATCCCGAATCCCGAATTCCGAATACCTAACTGTGGCGAATCTACCTTAATATATCCTTCTGCTTATATAGTTAATAGTTCCTTCTGACATTATCTGAGTGTTCCTCAGCAAATCGCTGTCAGCGGATTAGAGCGGATTTTGGACTTGTTTTTGCCATCACGGGCTCATCGAATTTAACACCCTAACTGTTTAAGCTCACAAAAATTCTCTTTTCCATTCTCACGCAGTTGGTAAATTGAGCATTACGTCATATTTGTTTTGATCACTAGTCTGTGGTGGGACGAAGTGGAAATCAAAGTGAATTTCAAAAAAGATTCTAAAAATTATTTGTCAAAACTTTCATCAACACACAACAAACCAGCAGAACATTGACATTCAGTCAGGCAGATGGCCTTTTTGAATGAAATTCACAATTTCAAAAAGGAATCACTCATTGCAGCTGAAACAGTTTTAACAAAAGCTGATGGATCCAAGGTCAGTTTGCTATTTGGTATATATAAACCAGACCCGATTTAATCAGACTGTATCAGACTAAATCGAACCGATTTTTTAATCGAACTTTGTCGAACTTAATCGAACTTTGTTCGTCGAATAGAGTTCGATTAAGTTTGGTAATCGGACTTAATCGAACTCTCACAATGGGCTATTCCATTTTAAAACCATACAGGGGTATTGACGAACCTTTTTTACAAGACCCCCTGGAAATTTTTAACATCAGCTTACCTCTGGATATTGAGTTTTAACCCCTTGGAAACATCTTTTTTTTGTTGATTTTCAGTGATTTGCTCAAGCAAGAGGCTGGAAAAAAATCTATGGAGTTTTATTGACCCCTGGAAATCTTCATGAATCCCTTTCGAAATTTTTTGAAAGTACTAAATTGGAAAAAAAGGGTTGAAAACCCGTAGTTACTAAAACGTGAAACGTCCAGGAAACGGGGAGAAACGAGGTGAAACGGGAGGAACAACACAATGGTACGTCGTCAGTCTGAAAAACCAAGCAAATAGATAAGACTGCAAAAAAAAAGGGGTGATCTAAGGGAAGATAAAGCCAAAAAGAATCTACATTATACTGTGCTGCTGTTCGTAACAAATTTTAAAAGATTATATTTCGTTCTTCGTCTATGTATATTTTGAGGCTCCTATCTTTTTATGGCTATCAGGATATATATTGCTTGGTTTAGTCAATAATAATTACAGTTTTGTTTGCTGCAAATAACTTGGCTTGAGTGCACAAGAGATTCCCTTCCAATTTGGAAAAATCATTCAATGATAAGTCATGGAATCTTCTGACATCGTTAAGACATTTGTAAGTAAAACAATGGTTTAGAACAAAGAAATACAAATTTATAAATGCAAAACAGTGTGAAATCTGATCCAAATCAAAATGGATTATTTTTTTCAGTTGTGTCTATTGTTTTATTGCACTATTTGCTATCTTCATTATCCAGCGCTGCCATTTATCAGATTTCTTTTCTCTAGGGGGTACGCATAGGCACATTTGATTAAGTTCCGTTTCATATATGGAAAAATATTTTGAACATTAGATAAACCAAAAACCATTTCATTATGATTATGCGATGTTAATTGTCTATAATGACTGTTAGAGAATGTATTTCATTGCTTTTACTTCTCGTTTCCCCGCGTTTCTAAGTCATTTCACCTTGTTTCCTTATCGTTTCTTTGTTGTTTCCCCTCATTTTTCTGGGCGTTTCACGTTTTAGTAACTACGTTGAAAACCCCCTGGAAAAGTTCTTCAATACCCCTGTATGGAGTAAAAATGGAATAGCCCAATATTGGTATATACCCCATAGTTTTCAAGTCTCTCGCATTTTTAAAAATCTCCCGCATTTTAACAAAATTTCCCGCATTTCTCGACCTGCATGCAAATTTTACAAACCCTTCATCCAAATCGGAAAATTTTCGGAATTATTTAAAAATAAATTGTCCAATTTCATCTGATTTTTTGATTTTTTGAACTCAATTTCTCAATTATCCTATCCCCAATTCCCGATTTTCTGAGTTTAAACCTAACTTCTTGATTTCCCGGTTTTCTAAATAAGAAAAAATTGGATACTGAATTTTTAGCTGGAAATTTTTTCCATTTCTCCCGCATTTTAGACGCTTCACGTCATGTTGTGTCAAAGAATGATTTGAAGTATGGAACTGAGAAATGGCGTCAACCTGGTTCTCATTTAACAACAGTAAAAGACGACACATGTCCCTCGTTGAATTACTGACTTTATTTCCTTTGTTTTCCTCATGCAATTCTGGTCATCAGATTGAATTTAATGTTCTCAGGCACATGTTAAAATTTTCCGTTTTTATTCTAACAGTTTTACAAACTTAAGTGTGACCACGGAAAATAATTACTGATGTGCGAGCGCGTCAAATCACGTGAATTTATGTTTGTTTTTTCACTTTCCTGCATTTTTCTGCTGTTGGTCTACCGTAGATCAGATGGCCCTATCATTGTCACCCCATCCCTAACTTTTTCACCCCTATTTTAAAAGGGCTTTTCCCTTTTAAGATGAGTTTTTTACTACACATGGAAAGATAAAAGGTCAAGTTTGTATATTTTAACTGTCAAATAGATTCAATTGATATTTTCTTCAAAATAAAAAGGGTTGACAAAATCGTGATTTGTGATTTATTGTAGACCATCAAGGACCAATTGAAAAACAAATGCGGGATCATGTGACTGAGTTCACCAGCCGCGCTCTTCTTTAAAGTTACGAATCGTGTTTCTTTATTGTTTACAATGAAGACAAATTGTGGCAGATTGTGGGGATGAAGAAAAATATGTAATTTTCTTGAAGTTTAAACTTCACCACAACTTGAAATCCCTTTGATCTTTGATTGTTTTCTTTTGCTAAACACGGCAAAATTGTTGCGTATTTTGACACTAAAAAAGTGGTCATTTTCCTTAACTGCCAGATGTCGGGTGTCTCAGAAATAAATAACCTTTTTTTAACCCTTTGATACAGTGAGATAATAAAGAAATTTGATTATTGATTCAAAAATACTGAAAATTTATTTTTCAAAATGTGCAACAATACGTCAAAAAGGGTATTGATAAATTAATACTCAAGGTTTTCAAGACATTTCAGACTTTTCTTATTAATTTAATTTTGTTTTCTTTTTGTCCTTTAGTTTGTTATCAATAAAGAAAAAGCTGACCACATCTTAACGCAATGTGCTGGAAAAACTATTGATGGGAATAAGATAAATGTTCAGGTAAGAGGTTTTGTGTTTCTAGGACCTTTTTGTAGGATTTTATTTCAACAAGAATCTGATAATCGGGCCATGATTTCAATTTTATCTATCTTTTTGTTAAATTTTTCAAACCATTTTTCACGGGAAAGGACATTCTTATGAAAAATCTTTAACCAGAATAATTATGAATTAGATGGATTTTAAGTTCTTTTTTATTAATCTATATTAATTTATATTAACTTATTAATGTTCGCAGGGATTTATTTTCGCAAATTGGAAAATTAAAGATTTTGCAAGGATTTCTTTCATTTTCCTAGGGGTTTTTGGCAAAAAGCATGAAATAAAAATTTTGCGAGGATTTAATTTTGCGAAAATGAGCAAAATTCGCAAAAAATCTCGAAATTAATCCCCCCAAAAATAATCCACTTAAGGTACTTTGACCTTAAATAATGCCTATTTACATTGATTTACAAGGACCAAATTTCCTTCTTTTCCTTCAATGTTGATTCGAAAAAAAAATAGAAACTTCCTTTCCTTTCGAAACCTTTTTTGAAAAATGCGTTCACGTCATTCGAATTTCCATTGATATTTTTTGATTTATTATCATTTTTTCTTACAGTAGATGTTTTCTAGTATCCAATCTAGATGACTTTTTATGACATGTTCTGCTCATTTGCTTTTTTTTTGTTTTCTGGTAGATCTCGAAGAACAAGCAGAATTTGCCAGACAGTGAAGACCTTTGTTTTGAATGTGGCAAATCTGGTCACTGGTATGTAAAAGTGTGTTAAGAATGAGAAGAGCAACTTCTCTTACCATAAGTTACTCCTCAAAACTGATTCATATTCTACTAAACCAATCTACTTGAGAAATTTGAAAATACCGTCTGAGTAAATTTTAAATTCCTTTTTATCCTTCTCTGATTGAGATGAGTGTGTTTTAATAAATAATATTTTGTTTTGAAAAAATCTTTTTTTTTTTCTTTCAGGGCGAAAGAATGCCAACAGAGGATGTAAGAATCTTATTTTTATACTTTTTAAATGCTTAAAATCCTTCTTTTTTTCAATTTAAAATCCTTCTTTTTTTTTTTATAATTTTAACACAAAAAAGCTTTTCAACTTTGGTCTTTTTGGAGTGAAATTAACCTTGAAAGTCAACAAAAAATGCCAAAATTAGCTAACAATTCACTTTTTTGAGATTTCGACTGTTCTTTAACCATATTTATAATACCTTCTGGTTCACGAGATGTGGGCGTTTAAAGTTTGTCTCAGTTCGTTTTATCAGTTCAAAAATGGTACCCAAAATGGTTTAGAGGGTAAATCACACCAAAATTCTAATGAATTGGACTGTATTGAATTTTTTTCATGAAAAATATAAAACTGACAACTTTATCAGTGTCCTGAGTCGTATTTGTTGGACTAACCAATTCGACCCAAAATATTTATTTTTATTTTTAATCATATTAATTGAATTTCTGTTCTCGTGTTTTAAGTAATCGTTATGCACGTCGAGATCAAAGAGATGGCCCTCCACCACCCAGAGGAGGCTTCCGGGGTAGAGGAAGAGGCGATTATGGTGGTAGAGGTAGAGGCGATTATGGTGGTAGAGGTAGAGGCGACTATGGTGGTAGAGGAGGTGGTAGGGGTCGAGGTGGATATGGTCGTGATCCCTACCAACGAGACCCATATCAGCGAGAACCCTACCCTCCAAGGGACCAATACCAAAGGGATCCTTACCAAAGAGATCCCTATGCGAGGGACCAGTACGCAAGAAGTTCATATAGAGAACGCAGTCCGCCAAGATCTTACGACTATGCAAGGTATGTTTCGAGAGATTATCTCCCTTTTTTACTTAGAAAGTCCCTCTAAGGGTATAAAAGATGTTTATTTTCACCTTGTATTTTCGTGGTCTAGGGCATCTTCAAAACTTTAACCTTGAACCGAAAAAAATTTACAATATAAGTGATTTTGGCTATAGTGTTACAAGAACTACAAGACTCTACAAGAACTCGTGAAATTGAAGCTATGTTATAGAAATGTTTATGTTTCCAAAAAGGTTTTCTTATTATCTCCTGGAATATTTATTTTCAGATATTAAAGGTTGAGATATTTACGAAATAGTTTTTATACTCTTTCGAATGATACAGGAATATTTCAATTGATGACTTTAAACGTTTAACATGAATTTAAACTCACTAGAATGAAGTAATTTTGGTGTTAGTTGTATATAATTCTGATTTCAGAATTTTTTAAGGCTAGAGATGTTTATTATACTACATGTTCGTTTTTAGACCACCTGCATCAGATCCTTATGCTGCTGAAAGGAGACGTCTAGCTTACGGTGAATCACAAGCAAGTAGTTCAGCTCCTTACGCCACGCAGAGTAAGCAGGCTGACCCTTATGCCAGCGGCCAAAGTCAGCGAAGTGACCCTTACGCATCAAGTGGACAGAGCCGTGACCCCTACGCGCCAAGCGGGCAAACTCAACGGGAGGATCCTTACCCCAGACAACAAAGCCAGGCAGTTGACCCCTACGCTAGTAGGCCAACACCAAGCCAAGCATCTGCGCCTTATGCCACTCAAAGTTATGCGGCAACCTCATCATCTTATGCTCAGCCTCAAAGTCAATCAAGCATTTCTTCCTATGCCTCTTACCCTGCTCAAAACCAATCCACTGCCTCTTATGCGACTCAGAGTTACTCAAGCACGTATCCAGCCCAAAGTCAGGCCACTGCTCCATACGCCAGTCAGAGCCAGTATGCAACTCAGAGTCAGTCCTCTGCCCCCTACGCCAGCCAAAGCCAGTACGCAACTCAAAGCCAGTACGCAACTCAAAGCCAATCGAGTGCTCCCTATGCAACCCAAAGCCACAATGGAGCCCGTTACGCCACACAGAGTTATGCTCAGTATGCACAAGACTCGCCATCTAAGGGTGCATCTTATCAACAGCCTGCTGCTGCAGCTTCTACGTACGGTGCTCCTGCTACTTATCAAGGTTCCGCTTCATCTTACAGTGCACAACCTGCAGCAGCTGGGACTGGCGCTGGCGCTGGCTCAAATGCATATAATTACAGCTACAGTTAGTTATCAGGTTGGTTTTTGTTGTTTGTTACATTCTCTTTCCATTTCAATTTGCTTTTCTACAGTTATCGAGCTAAAATTTCGAGTTAAGCATTATGAGGTCATTTTTCGAGTTAACAACTGGAATTTAAACAGTGCAAAAAAAAAATTCAAGTTATTAACCCAAAAATGACGTCATAATGCGTAACTCGAATATTCCGGACCTTCTTTAGATTCAATTAATTTTTTTATTTTAAACCCTTAAAACCCTTAAAGCTTAACCCTTAGAAAAGGGTTTTTTATCTGTTCAATTTATTACGGGCCAAATTCGAGATCTACCGTAATTCAGCCCCTCAAAAGAGTACTTTTCTCTTTCTTTGTTTTTTTTTTTACGCTTTTTCACTTGATAGTTAACTCCTTGTTTGATTTTTTTGCGGCTTAAACGTAAAACCTTTTTTTCGATAAGATTTGAACTCGAATTAGTAGGAAAGTGAAGAAAGAAATTCACGAAGATTTCTGCTTAATCTCTCTTTAGGTGACGCGTGGTTCATATCAGATCTACTATTCGTGCCAGGAAAATCGTGTAGTTAAAAAATATATCGGATCGTGTCGGGCGTACGTCGGGTAAATATCGGAGAACTATCGCGGAATTATCGAGGAATTATCGTGAATAAACGTTTGAGAGAAAAAGACGGATATTAAATCATTCGGTGAAAAAAACACAAACGACGGCGGGACTTTTACTTTTAGATCAACGACGATTTTTTTTGATCTTTTTATTGCGTGGTAGCATCGTGGCTTATTTTGAGTTATCTTCTTCAGATTTTAAAATAATAAATCATTATTCACTTTGCGGAAATTTATTTTTTAGAATTCATTTTCGTCTATCCTTACGTTAAGTCTTCTCATTCTTTTTGCCTCCCATCAAGACCTTTTAATATTTTTCGACAACTAATCCGAAACGTGTTTTTCGTTTATTTTGAAATTTAAAGTATAAATACTGTTCAATTACCCTTGATCTTTCTTTCTCCTCGATTGTCTAGTGTATAGTAAATTCTCAATCTATGATTTCCATAAGGAATGTATATCCTTTTCATCTGTTCTCGTTATGCTCGTCCAATTGGATTCCTTTACCCATCACCTTTTCAAATAATATTTAACAAGTGGTTTGACTAAAGCATTACCCCAAGATTTATACAAAATCCCCCTACTAGATAAAAGCATGAACTTTGTTCTGTGTGATAAGGGACAGGCTTTTCTTTTTATAAGAATATGATGGATGATGAAATTGGCCAAACAGTTAAGATTGTCTTGTTTTTTTTAATTACTTCCAAAATCTTTCTCTTGCTTATTCAGCTTGCCCATTTGTTCTTGTCTTTCAATTAATTGGCTTTTTATGTTTTTGGCGTGTTTTTCGGACTTTTAGGATGGATAAGAACGTAAAAACTTAAGAATATGTTAAGAATATTCATCATGAAACGAAAAAACACCATTCTTATAAAAAAAACATTTGATTGTATTTTGTGTCATAATAAAATATGTTTAACATAAAGTATAAAACGATGGTAGTCAAGGTAAGTAAAGCAAGCCGAAAGTTTGTCGGTAGTAAATGAGGTGCCTTTTTCTGACACATCCACACAGTTTCAAGAAGAAAAAGTGAATGAAAAGCAACCGTCTCCGAATATCCATACAAGACTTAAAACTGGGTTAGGAAGCATTCAAAAGGTATTGACATGATCAACCCCCCCTCCATCGCGCACCGATTCGCTTTTGTTCGCTTTTCTGTTGACCTTTTTGAATGCCCTCTAGTACGTCCCGGCTGTGTTTTCAATCGAATATCATGCCTATGCATATATGAAAAACATGCTCATGATGTCATAATTGATTTCTGCTGACGTCATCGATATTTTCAAGAGAAATTTATCTTAAAAGTTAAAACTTCTAAATACTGTTTTTGCAGTCAAAATTTGATGAAGAATAACCTAGTACTTTTAAAAGATGTTAGCATTTTAAGTTTTGTGACGTCATAAACAAGTTTTTTGTTAGTTGATTAATATAGGCATGATATTTGATTGAAAACACAGTTGGAACGATATATCCTAAGGTTTAGAGCAACTTTTAAGTCTTGTGTGGGTATCTGAAAAATGAGTGCTATTCATTGCCAAAATTGAGACATTCTAAGATGTGCCTCAACAGACCCGAGATACATAGTTCGCGTCTTTTAAAAAGGTTTAATCTCAGAAGATATAGAAAATCATCTTTTTAAACCGTTATTTATTTCATTACAGAATTGGAACCACCTCTATTGGCTTGTCATTGATAAAGAATCGGTCAACAAAATGGTTGGATTGTATAAAAAAAAACGCTCTTGACAGATACATACTACACAGTTGTTACAGTAAGTAAATAGTCCTAGTGTTATAATCTAAGGAGAGCAGGTACGTGTAAGTGTAAGCACATTTTTGTTTAAATCTTCATACCTTAGGTGGGGATAAACTCGCAAAATTCGTGAAAGAATTTGTCCTTATTTTCCCTGCTTTTTGAAAATGTTCTCCATTAAATCTTTCTCTAAACTACCTTATTAAGGGAAGAAATTTTTGCGGCAGTTAATTTCGCGGTTCAGACCTTGAAAATTAGAAATTTTGCGGAATTTAATTTCTCGGTTGAGGCCATTAAAAAAAATTCGTTGGTGAGCAGTAAAATAGAATTTTCTTTTGCTGGAAAATGATTTTCCAACGTGTTTATTCGCTCTATATTCACCGTAAAATGCTTAATAATTTGCAACAAAATAGGAGTTTTTCGGCATTAAAATGGTACAAGTAGCTGAAAAATAAAAGTAAAAGTAAAGAGAAAAAAAATCGAATTTCGCGGCATTTAATTTCGTGGTTCGTTCATTTTTGCGTCTTTTGCAGAATTTAATTTCGCGGTTGACACCCAAAACCGCGAAATTAAATTACGCGAAAATTTGGGTATATAAATTTTCTCATACTATAAATGACAATATAATTTCTCTCATTCTTTGTGTTAAAAGCAGTATTTTAATGGGTTATTATGTATTTTGAAAGGTATAAATGGATGGATGGATGTTAAGATTAATATGTTTTTAATATCATCGAGAACATAGTTTAAGGTTTTCCTACTTTTTGATAGATTTTTGTTTTGTTCTAATCTTTCCAATTGTTAGGCCGCAAGATTTCCAAATTTTCTAACTACAGTCGAACTCTAATTAGCGGGTATCATCGGGAATGCGACTTGGTGTCCGCTAATTGGAACTGTCTGGAACGTTTGATAATACAAGCTCTAAATTCGGGGAACAAATATGTCCGCTAGTCAGAGCTGGCCCGCCTTTTGGGGTGTCCGCCAATTGGAGCTTGGACTGTAATTCACAAAGAAATTAAATTGCCTGAGAGGTCTGGAAGTGTATGGTACTTGTGTGTCAAAATGAGTGTGGCTTTTCAGTTAATTAACTTATTCAATTTAATTTCCGTGCAAAGTGAAGATTTATATTTTATTTAAAATGTTTACAAGGTTAAGTGCATAGTACAAATAAAGTACCAATAAAATGACTATAAAATTTACTCAATATTTGGAAAGCAAATTAACAAATTAATTTCTATGTGCCTGGTTATTAAAAAAATTCTACATCACATGGACAATAGACTATCGTTTTTATACAAATCTCAAATTACTATAAACGTTATAAATAACTTAGGTTCAATTTAAAGCGAAAAATATAAAACGTGATAAAAGTTAATTGTCCGGAAGAACTGTTTTATAATTATTAACCCTTTAAGTGCCAATGTCGGATATATCCAAAATGGGCTATGCAGGAGGGCTACCTTCTCTATTTTTAGCTTGAAATCTTTTTATTTTTTGCCTGACTCAACTCAGGCTTGATGGAAATAAAATATGCATTCAGTTGCAACACAAAATATTTCAGAATTTGGTCTTTTGGAAGAGATGTTGACCTTGAAAGTAAAAAAAATGCAAAAATTTGCCAAAAATTATTTTGACAGTCTTTTGGTCATATTTGGACATTGGGTGAAAGAAAATACAAGAAACTTGATTCAGTTACACTAAATTCTGTTCTCTAGCTAATAGAATTGAAAAAGAAATTGATTTGAATCTGCACCGCTGGCATGGGCAGTTTGCTCTCAAGAAAGTCTAGGCTGCGTAACCATCATTGCTTGAAAGTTCCTTACGTAAGGCCGATACAATGAACTCCGTCATCTTCTGGGGTGGATTTGTCATGACATTTGTAAATAACACTTTTTTTTATTGAAACATTCTTTATCAAGTGGACAATAAGTTTTTGAAAGTTTTTTGGCATTAATTAAAACCAAGATTTGCGAAAGTTGTCTCAAAAGTTTCTTCCAATAAAAGTATGAGACGTAGATTGTCAACGGATTCGTCAAAATCGAAATTATTGCACATCTATTCTTATGATCGAACATAATACATCCACAGGTGTCTTCTCGTGCTATCATCGCAATCCAAACGGCCATTTATCAAGTTGACATAGCCATAATTATTGTAAAAAAAGACATGATTGTACAGATGTTGAGAAGTAACTTAATCCCATCCGATGCAATTCGTATTCTGCAATATTTTACTGTTATCGTCGTCTGGCAAAGCCCTTATTGCCGCTGCGACATCACCCAAAATACAAGGCCGGGCTGCCAGCTTTCCCATGGACCATTTCAGGATCAAGTTTCCGTACTGATGTGCTGTCGAAACAACAACACTAACTCTTCTCCCATCTGATGGCTTGAAACAAAAGACTCTAATTTCTTTGATAGGCGCCCATTTGTTAATTTTGGTGACATTGCCAGTGTCGAGTAGGAAATTTACCGATGCGAGTTTGTGGAATTTACCATAGGATTCGTACTTTATTGGAGTTTGGTTTAGATGGTCGTTTGATGTATAGTTGGCAATCATCATCCAACCGCCTTTAGCTGCAGTGAAAAAGTTAGTAAAATTTTAGTATACAAATTTAAGGATGAAAAGAGGTTGATCATAATATGATTATCTTAAAAGTCGTCGATCATGCGATTAAAAATTGGTTGATGATCTCTTGGTTTACCTATATATCTTATAAATATCCTCCATAGTTAAACGTAAGAATAGAAAAGCGTTTATCTATGATTGTCATATGTCATTATAATCTTCCATCTTTCCATCTTTCCTCTTGTGAATGGGGTCCCTCAGGAGTCTTTTACTATTCTATTGTTTTCAGTTGTCTTAAAAACCATTGCTTTACGTTAAAGGTAGTTTGGATTGGATACGCTACGCCCACTTGCTATTCAAATTCTCAATATGGTGACAAGCCTAATTATTCCAAAACAAACTTTTATAATTTATTCCGCATTACAATGTAAACATTCCATTGTTTTACAACTTTCGATTTTGACACTCGGAAAAGATTTTACAGAACGTTATAATCAAAAGCAACATTCTATTGAGCCAAAATTAGACACAATGAACCAAAATTAGGCACAATCAGCCAAAATTAGACACAACGAGCCGCAATCAGTAAACTGTAAATTAGTTTCATTAGTAAACAATTAACTAACATGTCAACTTTATGAGACCATTAGACATGCAACATTTTTTTTAATGTGATTTTCATTGACATGAACAAAATAATTTGTACATATATACTAGCAGACTAGTTATTGTGTTATTGTTTTTAAAATTAAAGTCGATTGTTTTTAGAGTGACAAAACATTTCTAATTTTCAGAATAGGTGTTTTTATACTGAGACGAAAAAGTCGTCTCAGACGAGTAGTTTGTAAAATGAGCTTTGCGGAAGAGATGCTTTCTATTGAAACTTGAATGGAAAGTGCACTCCTAAATAATGCTCGTTTTACAATTTTTACGTCTCAGATGAACTAATCGTCTCAATATAAATTGAACTATTATTATCGATTTGAATATGAAAGATTCTTTTTGTTCCATACCACTAATTCCGTGGTTCCGATTTGTTCACTGATCATAAGCTAGGCATATTCGCAAGGTTACAAAATTTTAATTAATCTAAGTGTTCAGATAACATGTTCATATTGAAAATTAATATTACGTTTACATTTTTTCAGAAATTATATTTCTGTGCTTTTTTTATACTTTGCTTTACATTATGTTCGAAACACACTTTCAAAGAAAGAATGAAAAGTATTTTAAAAAAAATTCTTGTAATTTAAAACAATTTGATATTTTTCTAGTTAGTAAGTTTTGCGACCGCAGTCGAGGGCGACCCGAAGACTCCCTTTTCGAATAGCTGTCTACCCGAAGGTAGGGGAGGGTGCCACTCCTTTCCCTGGATTTTTCCACTTACCATCGCTCTAATCCCTTAATGCTTAATGAGAAGCAGGTCAGCAGCGAGTACCAGTTTTCAAGTCTTTGGTTTGACCCGGCTGGGGGTTAATCCACAACCATGCGAATAGGAATCGAACAATTTAACCACTTGGTCGCCGTCGCAAAATTTTCTAATTCGTTGCACTAGGTTTTGTTTGACTCGTACTAATTCGAATTTGTCTAAACTTTTGTCATAAAGTTGCCTAAAAATTAGGTGTGGTGTTGTGGGTGATTGTGCCTAGTTTTGGCCCATTGTGGCTCGCTGTGTCTAATTTTGGCTCGTTGTGGGTGATTGTGCCCAATTTTGGCTCATTGTGACTCGTTGTGTGTAATTTAGGCTCCTTGTGTCTAATTTTGGCTTCTTGTGGCTCGTATATTGTGTCTAATTTTGGCTCCTTGTGGTTCATTGTGGCTCGATGTGTCTAACTTTGGCTCATTGTGTGTGATTGTGCCTAATTTTGGCTCATTGTGGCTCGTTGTGTCTAATTTTGGCTCATTGTGAGTGATTGTGGCTCGTTATGGGTGATTGTGGCTCATAGTGGGTGATTGTGGCTCATAGTGGGTGGTTGTGTGTTTTAGTATAACCCATAAGCTAATTAACTTTTATATTGCTTAATAAAAATTTATATTCGAACGTTTCTTTTTTTAATTACACATGTCAATTTCACTTTATTAAAACAAAAACAAACAAAATGACTTTATTATTTTTCTTTTCGCGCGCCATAAATTGGCCCTAAATTTCTTACGAAAACGATTTAACTATTACGTCATCTAAAAGCAATCTGATTGGTTGCTCAGGTTTGTCACCCGTCTGGTTCTCCAGACTTTTAGGATGGCAGCCGAGAAAAGGTGGAAATTGTGTGGGCACCCCATCTTTGTTAAAGGGGTCAGAATAGGTGAGAATAATGTACGTACCTCCATCCGTCTGCATGTCGCAATAGACACTCCTCACCTGGGTGGCTAAATAGATTTTATAAAAACCTGATGGTGTAGTTGGATTGTTCTCTTTGATGTTTTTGCACGAAACGTCTAAAAAACAACCGTTTAAAATGTATTCTTTTATGTATTCGGGTCGATCTATTTACATCTCAAAGAATGTTACCGTCTGTTGGATTGTACATTTTGATGAAGTCCTTGTGTCTAACCAACAATGGAGTGCTTTTCGAGTTCATAACGCTTTTGACAATTTATTTATGAAATGCATGTTATATTTTTTTAAATCTTCTTACATAAAGCATAAAGATTTCCTGGTTTCCGGCAAAAATAAAATCACGATGAAAATGTTTTTTTTATTTTCTAAAGGATATGAAAGACGCCTTCGAAAACGAAGATAAAGATTTTACTTGGCCACAAAACTTACAATGACATTGATAATTGTTGTTGGAATAGTTTGGTATGCAACGTTGATTTTTTAAACACGGTTTCTTCATGCATTGATTCTAAAAAGTCAAAGGAGTCTTGTTTGAAATTTACAAAAAAAAATGTGGAAAGATACACCTGATATATCATAGCATCAGCCCCCCCCCCCCTTGCCGCATGGGGGCTACAACCAAAATTTTCCTCAAAAATGCTGGGAGCTGAAATTTATCAAAATTTTAGGGGGTACCTTTGATTTCAGGGGGTACCTACTTTGTTCAGATTTGTTACATTGCTGTTGGCTTAAGTAAGGTTCCATAATATATTTAAAATTATTATATAGATATACAATAAAAACTCCGGCCCAACGTCTGAAGGGCAAGGA
>JAUJPO010054826.1:0-14428 GCA_032270745.1 Tiaropsis multicirrata
TTTTCTGTTAATATATTTCAATCAGACAATTATCAGCTATATTTCGGCGAAATTTTCGACTTTGAGTCGTCTTGTTCGAAATTCCTTTCGGTTTGTTTTAGATCCAACAAATTCTGTGTGCAGCAAATGACTCTCAATCAAAGTTTGTCCCCACTGAAAAATGGCTACTAAAGACAAATAAATTTTGTGATATCCCCACTTAGTTTTGAAAAGCATATCGCATATCGCCATCAATCTTTTTTAAAGAACAATATAGAATAGAGGGAAAAATCCATTTTTATTTCCCCATTAGGTTTTATTTCTCTGTATTTATCCCTCGGACAAAAATATTTCGATCGGATCACTGAGACAGGGCTATGTTTTACGTTACCAGTAGTGGGGAACTAAGACAGGGGTGTCCAGGAAAAAGCAATTTTCAATTGGGTAACCAAGCAAGTAAAAAGATGCGAGTCAAGCAACCCAGCAGGCACGGAATGTTGTTCTAACCTCAAAACAATGTTGAAACAATGTTGAAATAACGTTCTGTGTCTGCTGGGAAGCCAGTGATTAACGAAGGAAATAAATTTATACAAATGGCATTGAGATGCATAGTGTTCTGCTTGGATTGACTATTGATTTACTTTCGATCAAAAAATTTCGATGAAAAATAAGCTGGCAATCGAATAAGAACAAGAAGCGGACCAGAAAGCCTCTTGATCGGCCGATCAGCCGGTCAATCGACAATACACAAAGTATTAGACATATGAAATGGACTGGGCATAGAAATATTTTTATTTATATAAAAGGTCACAATATGTATAATTGACTACCTCTTTGTTTATATAATTATAAAGTCGTGATTTGAACGAGAAGAAGAAAAGTAAATAATGAATGGTTAATTTTCTTTTGTGAAAACTAAAGATATTTCTATTATCTCAAGACATTATATACATTGCATATTTTGTTAATTATTTGGAATAAATAGCATAATTTATGCATGAATCGTGAATCATACATCGTAAATCGTTGAATCGCGCATCATAAATTACACTTACCCTGACTTTTGCTGTTTTACGTTCACAACTTAAAAATAATTTTTCAGCTACCTTAAGTGTACTTATTTTGGCAGGTACTTATACTTATTTTGGTGGTTCGCCAAAATCAGAAATTTTATTAAATTTGACGGGTATTTAATTTGGCGGTTGCTGAAGAATTTAACCTTAAAATGACGTAAAAATAGCAAAAAACACCTTTAAAGGGTTCATATTTTCAAAAAGTTAAATTTGGCGGGTATTTAATTTGGCGTATGGTAATTTTATTTAATTTTGGCGGATTTCGATCAAATCTGCCAAAATAAGTATCTTAAGGGAATAAATTTTTGCGGCATTTAATTTTGCGGTTTTGGGTGTCAACCATGAAATTAAATTCCGCAAAACACAAATATTCTCACAAATTAAAAAAAACACCACTAAAATTGGTCTTTTTAGGCAAAATAGGTTTTTTTGTGGACAAAAAATCCACTCAACCGCAAATTAAATTCCGTGAAACTCGTGAATTTTGAGCCTTGAACCACAATTTATTCACTTAAGGTACCCGCCAAAATAAGTACACTTAAGGTATAAGGTTCTTACCAATGCCAGCTTCTTTTTGTTTATACCTTATACATACTTCAGACTATCCCTCAAGACATTTTGACACATGGGTACGGTAACAATTATAATTTCTTTAATGAAATGTTTTTGATTAGAAGCAAATTTTTACTTTTATGATGGAGTGGTTGATTACCTATATGTGCCCAATGCACAATGGATGCATTCTAAATATCACGTTTTGTACGCTTTGAAATATTATTATGCCCGAAATCCCATCATACAATAGCCCCAGGCCACACTGGTACTTTTATTTGTTTGTCCATCGATATCCTACAATGACCCAGACAATCTTAATCAAACAGTTCGATTATCAAACTAATCGAGCTTAATCGAATTTAATTAAACAAAAAAAAAGATTTTTTGAGGGTAAAAAACCACAACATTAATTAGATGGAGGCAAGAAGGTTTTGGGTGTTTGTAAAGTTTCTTAGTGAGAGTTACGGAAAGAAATTTTAGTACCTTAAGTGTACTTATTTTGGCGGGTACTTATTTTGACATTTACCCTAGACTGTTCGAGGATTCAGTAGGGTCGTAGCATATCAATTCATAGATATAGCATATCAATTCATAGATATTTACTCTAACTACCTTAAGGGTACAAATTTTTGTGGGAATTTAATTTTGCGGTCCTTCGGCTGTTATTGTTAAATATATATTATATAAAACAATAGAAATTGCAAAAAATGCAAATATTAGTATGATACGAAACAAACCGGATAAATTAGCGCGTGGCTGCCTGGTTTAGCGTGTGGCTTACCTGATTTCTATAATATATTTGCATCAGGTCATTATTAAAAACCTATTCTCGCAAATTATACGTAATTTTTTTTAAATAAATGAGAAATATATTAAACTGGATAAGCATAAAAATTTAAAAATGCTAAGAATTCACAAATATAATATATATATAAAATCTAAAATTTATCAAATCGTCAATGAAAAGGAGCAAAGAAGTACAAGGGCAATGATAGTAGAAGAAGTTAGAAATTAGCATGACTAGACTGGTGTATTCTGAAGTTAAGTAAAAATCTGACCACACAAGGCAAGGGATTGTTCTGAAAAAGAAATAGGTATAACTAAATAACTAAGTAAATATCTTAATAAATTAATTTTATAACAAAAATGAGTGTTTTAAATATTCAAATATTCAAATAAACAAATATATAAATAAATAAATACGGAAGTGAACATTGAAATGAAAACATGAAATTGAATAGGTGTAGCTGACTTAAAATGGCAAGAGCAGAGCAAAATCTACCAGCCACCAGTAGGGAATATTATCCTCACTAGCATCTCTAAATTCTTGTAAAAATCTGGCGTTTTTGTCCATCATAGAAACTAGGCTATAGAGCAAAAAAGTCTTAAAATGACTCTAAATTATTTTTGCACTGATGAAATTTTGGGTCAAACAAATCCTGCGCGATTTCCATGTTCTTCTTTTCTTTGTTGTTAATAAAGAACTAAACACTGCCGCATGAAGGAAAAAAAACGTGCAAAGGATTTCATGACATAGAGAATTTGTCCAAGTTCCATCCATATTCAATGTATACCGTCAACGGGTGATACATTGCATTACTCTGCCATACTTTTCACTGTGTATTGACAGGATAGATTCAATTTAAAAACATTTTGTTTTCCTTTCATTCTTATTTTGTATTAATAATAGAAAGATGATTGCTTTTGCACAGTTCATAAAAAATAAGATTCAATTTTATTTACTTTTATTTGCCAATGTGCCTTTAACTGAGCTCTAGCTTTCTTTGTCCTTTTTTTATACCCATGATCTAGCCTGTATATACTCCACTATAAAAACTAATTATTAAAAAGTTAATTACTCATTAATTAAAAAGTTGTATACCTAATAAATTCAGCAGCAGCCGGCAAGCAATTTTTACAAAATATCTGTTGATATTTTCTAAAAATGGCCAACATATTTTTTTCTAGGTAAGCAAATTTTCTTCAAACTATCTGTTGGCCAATTCTAGGAGATGACCTCATTGTCGGCCAACAGATCAATATTTCTAGATGACGTCATTACTGACCAACAGATCAAAATAAAAAAGGCCAACAGATCAAAAAGAAAAGAATAAGAGGCGGGGTGAACAATGAATGGGAGAACAGATAGTCAATTCCTTATTTTATATGAATGCTATTGAAGGCCAACAGATCAAAATTTTTCTAAACTAAAAGAATAAAAGAGGAGGGGTGAACAATGAATGGGCGAACAGATAGTCAAATTTTCTAGGTCAGACCACGCGAAACTATTTTTGACGGACAACAGATCCATTTTTCTAGGAATGAGATTATTTCAACTTTTGGTCAACATATCGAAATCTCTAGGTCAACTATGCCTGGTGAACAGATGTTTAAAAAAAGGTCCTCTCCGGATGCTTTTGTAAATTATCCTGTCATGAAGAAGTAATTATCTCCTACCAGGTAATTAATTAGATGATTAACTTTTTAATAATTAGTCTTTATGGTGGAGTGCAGACTATACTGTAGTACAAACTAGATCATGAGTATGAAAGAAGGACAAAGAAGGCTAGAGTTTAGTTGAAAGTTCTCCTTCATGAGGTGAGGGCATTGGCAAATAAAATAAAATCTTATTTTTTATGAAGTTGCTCCAACTGTTGGAATTTGAATGGGTGTTTTTTCACTGTACTAGCTAGATAAGTAGTTCTCATTATCGGTTATTTTGATAAATTTGTAAAATGGACAAAAAATCAGTGCCTGACATAAATGGGAGTCTGTCTACTTCAAATAGCAACTTGATTTTTCTTCAAGATCTTAAAGAATTGGTCCATTCCAGAAAATTTCCATAAACCCCCGCCGGACGACACAAATTTTTGAATTTTTTTTTTGCAATATTGCATAATTATAACCCAGAACCTACTGAAATTCCATGGATCTTTTCCAAAAACTTTCATAAAGTATTGGAAATTCCATGTTTATTCATTGTTTTAGAATTCTTAAAATGCCTCAGAAATACGCACATTTTTCTTTAGCCTGGGAAATTTCAAATTTTGGAAGAAATCTTTTGTGTGGGCCCATCAACGGACAAATTGTGGAATGGCCCATTGCATAAATTATGCCCTATTTCAAGCGTTTTGATTGGTTCAATTTTGTAACTGTTACTTTGGTCTGAAATTTAAATTGCTCAAAGTTACCATCATACAATTTTTTTTGCATGTGAGCTTTGTGAAATGAGTAAAAAGAAGTATGGGTCCAGACTATGCCTGACATCAATCTCTGATTGTATAAAAATATAAAATGACATCAATAATTAGCCATCAAGCCTTTTCTCCTCCAGGAGCAGTAGGTAACGCTCTTAGACACGCTCATTGAAAACTTCAAGAATAGAGGATTAGCACAACTTGTAAAATTCAACACCCGTATAGAATCATGTCTCGATCATGTCAAGCCATCGAATCCAAACAAAGCTAGCAGACCAGACGGTATATCAGCACGAATTCTCAGAGAATGCAGAGAGGACATAGCAGATGCTCTGTTATTCAATGCTTCCCTTAGTAAAACGTAATACCAACAGACTGGAAAGAAGCTCTCGTCACCCCTGTGTATAAATGCAAAGGAAAGAATCGTTCTGAAGCTGAAAACTACAGACCTATAAGTTTAACATCCATAACGTGTAAAATCGTTGAGCACATCGTGCATAGCCATGTCATCTCTTACTTAGAAGCAAACAATCTCCTAACACAGCACCAACATGGCCTTAGGAAAAACAGATCATGTGAGACTCAACTGATTGAAACCGTTAACTGGATTACGAACGCATTGAATAATTGAAAACAAGTCGACTCTGTGTTACTGGATTTCAGCAAGGCCTTTGATAAGGTTTGCCATCGCAAGCTCATTATGAAGCTGGAGCACAATGGTGTCAATAACAACATTCTTGAATGGATTAAAATCACTCCTAGAATGCAAGGGTACCACATGGAACTGTCCTCAGACCATTACTGTTCTTGATATATATCATCCTTAACACTATTCGCAGATGACTCTTATCTTCATCGAATCATTGATACTGTATCTGACTCTAAAGCACTTCAAGAAGACCTTAAAAATCTGGTCCGATGGGAGAGAGACTGGTCCATGGAGTTCCATCCGGATAAATGTAAACTCCTTCGAATCACCAATAAAATAAAAATATTGACGCACACTACGAAATACAGGGAGAAAGATTGGAATGTGTGACAGAGGCAAAATATCTTGGAGTCACTCTTACCAAAACCATGTCATGGAAACGACATCTTGCAAAGATTGCAGCCAAAGCCAATAATTGCCGTTTACTCCTACAAAGAAACCTAGTCAAAGCTGATCCCGATACCAAAACCACATGTTATCGCACCTACATACGACCCATATTAGAGTACGCCTCAACAGTCTGGGACCCTGTTGACAACAAATCACTCATCAACAAAGCCGAGAGAATCCAACGGAAATCTATTCGCTGGATACATAATAAATTGGACAGGAATACAAGTCCTACAAATGTTTTAGAATTATCATCCATACCACTTCTTGAGATAAGAAGGAGGAGTTCCAAAATGAAGATGCTCCACGACATCATCACCAGTACCAAGTTTGTAAGCAGTACCAAAAAGATAACGCTGCCAAAACTGATGCCTCAAACCGATACTTGGATCGATTATCGCCCACAAAAATTCATTCTTTCCGAACACAGTATATTTATGGAACAGAACTCCTCACCACATCACAAATATAGTTGATACGAAAGAGCTCCAATTGAAAATTGAGACTTTTACAGTTTTTAAACTTTTAACCTAATTTAATTGACTTAAATTGATGTGCCTATCCTGAACTATAATTTTAGACTACAATGTGCTTACTAGCAAGCTTGTGTGATCTAATTCTAGGTTCTTCTGCTTCCTAATTCTTCTTACGTCTTGATTCAACTTCTTCGACTGCCTGTCTAATTCGCATACGCTTACCCATGCAAGATATTTGTTTTTATTGTACTGACTTTGGCCCTTACAATCGATTTTAACTTATTTTAATCATATTTTACTATTCACCAACCTACAAACTTTTTACTTGTCAAATAAATTCTTTATTAACCATTTTACATTATTTATACTTATTCATCCTAAATTCAAATTTATAATTCCAATATTTTTGACATATTTATACATTTTAATTTTTTTAGCAAATACTTTTGTTACATATTTGCGAAATTAGGTATTTATTATCTCATGCAAATAAATAATCAGAATCAGAATTAGCCTAATGACCAATTGATACCATTAAGGCAACAGAAATAAATCGATTGCAATTAAAAAATCCCCAAAGGAAACAAATGCTTATCAGTCAAAATTTGCAGCCGTTATATAACTTACCTGCTTTCATAATTCAATTTTGTAAAATTCTCACAAATTACAAATTAGATTCTTTGCATCACTAAGCACGATAACAGTCATCAAATGCTTTTTCAGTACACCTACTTTCAAATGCTGCGCTAGTATTGTAATTATCTCTAAATTTCAAAAGGCTGATGTTTTGGGCATCTGTATATAAATGGAAAATATTAAATTTATTTGTCTTGGCTGATCAAGTTTTGTGAGACGTCTGTAGTGAAAGAAATTGTAATAAATACGATAATTGTTTTCATGTACTGTAAGCATTGTTTTATAAACTTCATTTTTTTTCCAAACTCCTTATTTAATTGATGTCTTTTTTATGTCAGCAATCTTAGGAGGACACATTTTGGGATGGGTTCTCTGACTGTCCTAATTGAATTAATCTGATTGGCTGATTATACAATTTTAAAACATTCTCATAAGAAAATAGCATTCAATTTTATTTGCCATGTTATCAGTCAAGGAGAACCTTTAATTGCAGTATACTTCAAAAACGATAAATTTACGTTAAAAATTATTATTATTATTAAAGTTATTGTTATTGACAATAGATTTTAAAACCATTTTCTCTCTAATGTTTAAAGAATTTGCATGACTAATTTCAGCATGCTATATATTTGTATGACATGCGCAGTGCTTCAAGAAAAATATAACAAAATTCTTGTTGACTTGGATTGAACAAAACAGCACAATACAATAGCCCCAATAGGGGAAAATTATCCTAAAATGGAAGATAATATTGCGATGATTGGAATTTCATTTGAGCTCTTATAGATTTTAGTCTTTTAAAGGAAGAAACTTTTTCACAAGGCAAAGAAAGTAATTCAGAACAAATGTATTTTTCATGATTCTAAAAGAAAACTGTTTTATTCATGTCTATAACTTTTAGTTTAGGTAACTTTTGGTCAAGGTTTTCTCTAAAAAATATTTACCAGGTGAAAAATTTAACATTTTTTGCGGATTCATTTTGTGGATGGCTCAAAACCACACATTGCGTGGAAATTAAGCTTTTGGGACTGCAGACATTCCGCATTTTCATGGGATTTTCCAACTTAATTATTTAATTAACTACCTGGTTGGGGATGATTATCTTTCAAGGGTGGATAATTTATTATAAAACTTTTTAAATTAGGTTTAAAATTTCCCAATCAGATCATTTATGAGATAATGAACTTTTTTTAAATGATTTTCCCCACTTAAATCTCACTTGTTCACTTTATTGTTTTAAATTTTTACTTTAATGTCTTTTCTTTTCAGACTTGTGAACATTGTTTTGCTGTTTGTTCTTTGGTTTGTCAATATCCAATTGAATGGAGCATCTAAAAAACCCCATTATCACGACACACGTTCATTATTTGCCAAAAATAATACAATATCAGACTCTAATCGTGAATTTTATTTTGACATTGATCATGATTTCGACAGTTTTGTGAATTTCAGACCTGCATCGGTGTCGATTTTCACAAATAAATCTATAGAAAAACGAACAAACATACATGGTAAAAAATATGTAGAATCTTTGTTTCCACGGTCTCCTCAAAGCAGTGGTAGCTCTAGTTCTGCTCCAAGTGAAAATACAGGTGGAAGCTCAAACCCAAATGCAAATTCCCCAAAGAAATTTGATAGCAGCTCAAGCTCTACTGATACCAGTCAGGGAAGTTCGTCATCAAGTTCACCTTCAACAGATAGTAATCATGGAAGTTCTTCGTCAAGTAACTCCTCCCCTTCAACGTCAGAATCGTCACCACCCTCAAGTTCAGATTCATCCCAAACTGGATCATCATCCTCCTCATCAAGTGACAATACAGGATCTAGCAGTAGTAGTCCTTCTACAGGGAGTTCTGAAAGCAATTCTGAGGAATCGAAAGAGGAAACTTTTAAAACAAAAAGTGCTTCAGATGATGAACTTGCTGGAAATGACGATTCTGTGAACTCAGAAGAAGCTGCAGAAGAATTACCTGAAGATGATGAGCTCGGAGAAGGTTTATATTTTGTGTTTTCATTGTTTCATGGGTTTCACAACTAGCTTACTGGAAGGAAGTTCAATACATATTCTAATCTTGTCTATCAGACTGTCATTCCTTTATTTTGCTATTTTTTTATGAAATCAAACTACTGTATGTTGTTAATTTGTTCAAGTTCAAGAAATTTAGAGTTGACTATATATATATGTTTTTTGAAATAATGGGTCCATAGAGTCTGATCTAGACCTCATATTTATCTTTTGAAGATGCTTCAATTCAACTTTATCGTTAAGACCTCTTCGCGCTTTGAATTGTCAAGCTTGTTTTTACTCGAATCTTTTGATCATAAATATTCATAGAATCTGAAGAAGATGATTCTGAAGAAGACCTCGAAGAAGAAGGTGATGAAGATTCTAAGGAATATCAAGATAATAGTGATGTCTCCGAGAAAGGGGAAGAAGAAGAAGAAGACAGCAGCGATCTTGACGGCGATGCTAATATCGAATATTACAATAATGCTGCATCCAGTGATGATGGTGATGAGATTAAAGATCTCAATGAGGAAGATTCAGAGAATAACGAGGACGATTCCAGTGAACCTACCGAAAATGAATATAAAAGTCAAGCACCTCCTGCTGTTCAATCACTTTCAGGTCCAACCTCATTATCTCAAGCACCTTCATATCAAGGAGTCAATAGGCAGACCCAGTCTGTCAATAGTAGCAGTCAAGGCCAGGCACCAAGTGAGAATGTGGCACAGCATTTAGGTCCCGAGGAAAGCTCTGGTTTTCTAGACGAGGTACAATATTTTGATTTTTCTATGTTTATAAAACCTAGATAGGAAAAGGATCAAGTTTACCGACCCATTGATTCACCAATAAGTATCGATCTATTGCGAAAATCTATTGAGATTTTGGGTCTGCTTAAATAATAAGGATTAATCTTTGAAGGTAAGTCATGAAGGTAGCTTATCGGTAAATATTTATCAATAAAATAATACTTTTATCAAAAGAAAATTCCTTTTTTAGCAATAGAAATAACATTTTTAACAATACATTGATGAAATTATATTGAAAAGTAATTATCAAATGATTCTGTCGATCGATAAAAATCAATCTTTTGATAACGTCTAGTGAGATAAAACTTTTAAATTTTTCTTTTAACATACAAAAAAAAAATTCTGAAAAGAACCTAAAATTGACAATTTCGATGAAACTCTCAACTTAGCACGAAGGACCTGTTTTATGACAGTATTGTGGTTAGTAGCCAAGAGAACCAGTCAAACTTCGCACTATATATGTTTCATGATATTATGCAAATTGTTGCATGATCATCACTTTTTTTCAGTGAACGCAGAAGCAAGTAAAGCTTCGAGTCTATATTCCCATGTTTGTATTTACTAAAACCAAATCTCGAAATTGTGAAAAATATAGTAAAAAAGACCAGTGAAGAATTTTAATTTTGACATTGCGGTTTTGACATCCTCGCTGAGACCCAACTTAAAATTATATAAAAAAAACGCAGGTGTGTCCCAGCTACTCTCAACTTGAATTGATATAGCATAGTATAATTAGGAGCTATATTTTCCAATGAAAATATTTTTTTTATTTAATTACGATGAAATTGCTTCTTTATCCGATGATAAGGATTTTAGGAGCATTTATTTACACTGAAATATAATTTTCCTTCAAAAATACAGTGCATTTTCCTTCAAAAATACATACTATACTTTCTGGTTATTTTGTTTAGTTGAGTTTTAGAGGAGGGCAGGATGAATATTTTCCTGCTGAGAAAAGCATAATTTTTGCTTGAAAGGGACATGAATTTCCTTCTAAAATACAAAATGCTTTGAAAATACACACAACTTCCTTTTATACATACTTGTGGTTCGGATAAAGGAGACAATGGAGCTGAATTTTCTTTTTATAATACATCTATGTAGCTATAGCTACAATCAAGGTCAAAGGTCCACGTAGACTTTAAGCATCGAGTGAAGTCTCAAATAAATAGTTGTGGGGAAAATAACTTTGACTTTTCCCGATGATGGGAGAAGAATCTCTCGAATCGAAGCCTAACGTTAAATCTCATGATCCAAGTCACGATAAACTTCCAATAAGCATTGAGTGAGATTAAGAGGGTGCAGTTATATTGTGTTTTTTGTTAATTTACAGCCTTTTGACCTTGATTGTAATCCGACAATTCACTTTATTGACAACCTCAAATTACCTCATTTCCACAGGCTGATGGTTTAGATGGGTTATCAGAGGACGCAGACGAGGAGGAGCTTTCAGCAGATGAAGATTCTGAAGATGCGATGGATGAGGATGATGAAGACGAAGATGAAGATGAATCTTTTGATGAAGAAGGAAATGATGAACCAGAAGAAACTGGTGAGATTCCTTTGTAAAAGTTTGCCAATAAATTAAAAAGTGTTCCAGGATCCAATAATTCAAACGTGAAGTTTTTTGATGAAAAAACAGAACCAGAATAAACTGCTAAGAAAGTAAAACTTTGCAAATAAATTAAGAAGCCTTTCAGGATCTAACTTTGCAAACATTTTTTAATTTTTGAATGAAAAAGCCGAACCAGAAGAAACTGGTAGGATTTTTTTGTACAATGCTTGTCAAAAGGTCCTTAGATTTTTAGAAATGAGCTCCTTCCTTTACAGTTGATGTAAACGAGGTCAGCTATTGCTACCTGATGCCAACAGACCACTTTCAAAAGTATTTAATGAGGGTCATTGTACTGTGTTTTTGCTAATTTTCTGTTATTTAAAAAAGTCTAGTCTGACCAACGCTGCACGTCCTTTACATTTGCGAATAAGTTAGGAAACGTTTGTAAGGCATGTCAAAATGGTCTGTTCCGGGAAAATATTGTGCAGGGGCGGATGATATTATGTTGTCTGGGGGGTAAATTAGTGATGTTCGCGGGGTAAACTATGAGAAAAATGTTATATTCTTCATTGCCTGTGCACAATTTATTCTGGAACAGGCCTGTCTGCAAATAAAATAGGAAAACTTGCAGGCTTCACTTTTAGAAACATTTGGATTTGTGGGAGTCATAATATGAGTGCCTATTTCAACCTCTAGAACTCTCTACGGGTTAGACAAAAAAATAAATTAACGACTGCGTACTTCTCATGATAGATAAGTTGGTAAAAGTCTTCAGAAACTTAAGGAGCTGATAAGTGTTTCTGAAAATTTTATTTATTGTAAGAGTAAATTCTTCTATTATGTGCATGGTTGGACCCTCGAAATCCTAAGCCAATCAGTAAACTTTATAGTAAGCGGTTTTAATAATCTAATAATCTAGAAGGCTTTATCTTGAGAATTGTTTTTTTCATTCTGTGTCACATTGAATTTTCCCATTTTGATTTTGAGGTGGATGGTTTACTGTGCCTGTCTCAATTTTTAATTATTTTCTTTTAGGTGATGAAGATTTTGATAGCAGCGAGGATGGTGAAGACAATGATCTTGAAGATGCTGAAGAAGAAGACAGTGAAGAGGAAGAAGAACCTGAAGACGACGATGTGGATGGCAGTTATGAATATGATGATCTCGATAACGATGTTCTTCAAGAAGAAGAACATGAAGGTTTGAATCTTTTTTGTAGAAAATCAGTTAGAGAATGTGTTTTTGAGTTTGAAGTAGACGTTATAGAAGTTATTAATATGATAATTTGTATAAACGTTTTCTGATGTGTTAAGATTGTGGTACTAATTTACATAAAAATTTAAGATAAAGTAAAGTACACGATACAAATGGCATTGATTTCAAAATTCGCCACACTGATTGTTCAGTAATATATTTGGCGATAAACACTGATTGTCAATGATTTTACTATCCCCCTCCCCCAGGCTTCAGTGGTTTGATTCCCGGTTTTGGGGCTCTTAAACACCATTGAAATTTTGGGGAATAAAGTAATAATATATCACATACATCACAATGTGTTTTTCATTTTGTCTTCTTTTTCTTTCACAATTGTCAGACGAAGCAGACGAGGATCAAGAGGATCTCGATGCCCTTGAAGCCGGCGAAGAAGGTAAAAACAATCTTTTAATTCAACTGAACATAAATCCGAAATTAAGTTCATCCATTTTAAGGAAAAAAAACAATATACAGGTATTGGGACTACCTAAGGAATGACACTAAAAATAAAAAGTGGGTACATTTTGACGTTAAAAAAACATTAAAATTATTTTTGCGGCAGCTTTAAAAGATAAAAAATTATTACAAACCAATCAATTAAAAAATGGGGGGGGGGGGTCATTTTTTGCAGTACCAACACCTGTACTAGGCCTTATTATTTTGGGATGAGCTGGAGTGTTATAAGGTCGCTTCAAGATTGTTGATCTTGCGTTCTTTAGATAATTAACGACCTTCTTGGTTTATATGTTCAAAAAACATATTTAACAAAACAAAACAAAGAACTTGTAGAAACTCCAGATTGATCTACAAACCATTCATTTTTAAAGGGTTCTGTATACATTTTCGATGATCTATTAAGTATCTGAAACATCTCCCGTGTTTTGAAGGATCGAGAATCGAATGGAAAATCCAGTAGTAGTACAAACTATTCATTTTTAAAGGGGTTCTGTATACATTTTCAATGATCTATTGAGTATCTGAAACATCTCCCGTGTTTTGAAGGATCAAGAGAATTTTATTGAGAATCTTCTTAGTTTAAACTATTCATTTTTAAAGGAGTTATGTATACATTTTCAGTTATCTATTAAGTATCTGAAACATCTCCCGTGTTTTGAAGGATCAAGAATAGAATCGGGAATCTTCTTAGTTTAAACTATTAATTATTAAAGGGGTTCTGTATACATTTCTTATCAGGAGACGCAATGGCCAATGGTGACGCTGATGTTAGATCTAATCCAGGTATATTTCAATTGTGTAGTACAATGCTTGGATTTGAATGACGAAAAAATCTCAATTACTTTGGAATTATAAGCATTTTGTATAGTAATGGTATGGGTTATTAATCCAAAATACCCCGATAAAACCATACTATTCCGATCCGTCGTTAATTGTTATGACTAAAAACCTTACTGTGTGAATATTTTTTGAAAGTTTCGAACTTTATTATTTTTTTTCTCTCTTCTCTTTTTTCTCTTTATTTTTCTATAAATAAACAGAGATTCGAATGTTTTATGAAAGAGAACAAATCATTAATCAAATCAAATTTAATTACCACAAATTGTTTTTATTGTTTTGAAATAGTTTTCTCACATACTTTTATTATATGTTTTGGTAGTTAAACACATAAAGAAAAAGAAAAAACAAAGAAAAATTTCAACCCGGGCAATTAGTTATAGTAAAGATATGACTTTGAGGGAAATTTGGGATAAATAACCCGAGTTTCATTTTGAAACACTTGAAATAGCCCGAACGTAGTGAGGGCTATTTCAAAGTGTTTCAAAATGATACGA
>JAUJPO010054837.1:0-14427 GCA_032270745.1 Tiaropsis multicirrata
TTACCAGTCAAAGAGCGATCCGAGTATGCAATGTCCAAACTTGCTTGGAAATCTGTCAATATGAACAATTGGCCAAAATTCCTGCCAATGGAAAAATATGAACAACCTATAACTAGGAATGACCTAATTGGTGGAACAAAGTTACGTGAAAGCTCAAATATCAGTGGTTCATTTGAGCTTGAAGCTTCAAGAATTTACAATGAACTTCCAGTTACATGTCGTAACTCGCTTGTTTATAAAGACTTTTGCAAACAAACAAGAATTTATTTTTTAGATAAAGCTCTTGCTAGGAGCCTGCAGTAGACATAACAATCTTATCCCAATTTGGTCCATTCGATCCTAGATATATTTTAGCCGCTCGCTTATGATTCCTTTAGTTGTCTAGCTTTTTGAGGTTTAATAGTTTAGACTCTAGTTTATTTATAAGTTATTTAAATTAATCTATTTAATATTTTTCACCATAGTGTACTGGTTTTCCTCTTCATCAACATTTCATATTTTGTTCTTTTAGCTCATATAGTTTTTAGTCTGCTTTGCCAAGCCCAATCATATCAACTTCTATTATTGTCTTCGTAGGAAAAAGAAGAAAACAACTTCGTCCGACGGTGATTCATCTCAAAGCGAAAGTGAAAGTGACACAGAAAAAGAAGAAGTCGTTGCAAAGAAGAAGAAGAAGAAGAATACGACGTCAAAAAAAAACAAAGATGAGGCGAAGAAGGATGAACCTTCTGAGGATAAAGATGATGTTTCAGAGGAGGATGAGAAAATTGTTGTTGACAAAGTAGACGAACCTGAAGAAACAGAGGAAGAAAAACAAAAAAAGGAAGAAGAAAGAAAGCAAAAAGAAGAAGTGAGTCCCCCCCCATTCAAATAGAAAGGGATCGACCACACTATCTTGGTGTCTTTTACTTGCTCAACCCTACTCATCATTTACCCAAGTCTCTCTGTTATCAAGTCTCTCTGTTATCAAGTCTCTCTGTTATCAAGTCTCTCTGTTATCAAGTCTCTCTGTAGTATTTTCTCTTCTATATGGGCTTTTCTAAAATTCTGCACAACCTTGTCACCAGACCTCATTTTACACAATGCTGTTTTCCTGCAGGAGAAGAAACAACGAGACGAAGAACGGAAGAAAGCACAAGCGGAGAGGAAAAAGAAACGCGAAGAAGAGAAAAAGAGAGAAAAGGAAGAGCGAAAGAAAGAAAAAGAAGATCGAGACAAAAAGAGAAAAGAAAAATCAGAACGCAAAAAGTAAACTCTCTTTTTCATTACTAAGAGGGCTTTTATGTGGGACTTAGGTGGATCAACAAAATTCCCAAATACTTTAAGAAAGTGCTGTTGTGTTGCTGTTTAACAGTTTTGACGAAGATGTACATTGGAATCACTGTCCCTCACAAAAGATGCAATATATTGTATTTTATCGAGATAAAGAAGGACTTGTAATATGGATAGTCAAAACTGACAAAGAGTCGATACATTTTACGGGGATAGCCCTGTAATCTAGGAAATCTTTCGATCATTGTATACAAGGGAACTATGGCCAACCGGCTTGGCTATCCATAATCTGAAGTGAAAATGAAATGAGCGGGCGGTCTAACCCGATACCTTATTTACCACTGGACTGTCACTCTTAGACACTCGCCTTTACTGAAATGCTTTTATGTTGTTTCTCACTGTGCAAAAGATTACAGGGCTATCCCGGTGAAATAAATCGAGTTCGAAGAGGATGGAAAGAAAGAACACTCGTTGCGTAGACGTCGATAGACCTGTAAAATGTACTTCTATGAATAGTAATATTTTGTTTTTTATGTTTCTTTTTCAGGGAGTTGGTAAAGAAAGAAAAAGAAATGAAAGAAGAAAAGCGAAAAACGAAAGAGAAATCTGATGAGAAGAAGAAAGAAAGGCTGGAAAAAGCGGACGACGCCTTTAATAGGATAGCTACAGAAAGCAAAAGTAAATTCCTTTATTTTTTATTCGCTTTATTATATCGGGTCTTCTGAAACTGATATCTCCGAATAAGATAATCAGTGCCTTAACATTCAGGCTGTTCTTTCGATCGAATGTCTGTTATGCAATAGAATCCCTATACAACGAACATGATCTAAAGTGTGCGCATCTCTATATAACAGACATTGTTTTTTCTTTGGAACGAAAGAACTGATCTCACTGAAATCTAGAAACTTTTATGAATATTTCAAGATTCAATCAGAAGAAGCAAGATCTGAATGTCAGAAAAAGTTCTACACCCTATCAAAAATCACTCCTCTAGCTTTACGGTCAAAAAAGCCAAAATTTCCTAAAAATCGGAAAATTTCAAATAGCTGTAAAATCCTAAATCTTTGTCAGATTTGAAAAGAAATTCAGGAATTGCTCAAATCACTTTGAATTTGAATATAAATCTAAGGATATCACTTTCTCAATTTCCATTTTCTGCCTGATTCCAACTGATTCTTACAGACAGTGAATCTTAAGCGGACACCTCTATAAGATGAAATTTTCTTTTTCGCATCAATGGTGTCCGCTTTTAGAGAGATTCCGCTGTTGTGGTGTCAAACTATTCTTTGTTTAAACCGTGATCACTTTGTTTTCAGCTGTTGGAATTGCTGATAGACTTCACGAATTGGAAGTTGAGTTGAAACGAGCTCTATCATTGAAAGAACACGTAAGATTTGCTTTTATCGATATGTTAAGAATATAGAATATGTTATAGTAGTACTAGGTCCTTCCATTTTGAATAGTTGGTCTTACTCATTTTGTGGATATCCAAGTAATTATCCAAGTGGAATGACAAATGGACACATTTCATCCTTTCTTTCTTTCACACATTAATTGTGTGAAGAACCTTACGTTGGCTACGTATTTGAATGATTAAATGGAACTGCTTTCCTGTTTGTTTTAGGACCATGAACGTTGCTTGAAGGCTTTACAAGACATTTCTGATTTAGCTTTAACACCGTCCATTCTCATGAAAAACAAAACCATCGTTCCTACCATTAAAAAGGTTTGTTATTTTTACGAGTCTTGACCTTTCAAGGAATAAGGTTACGCGGAAGAGTTCGAAAAACCGCGAAATTTGAGTAAATTATTTGCTACCAATAACGGTTTAGAAGGCCAAAATGTATCTCCATACAATTCATCTTCCAATTTGAGACCACGTCTCTAAAACAGGGTTGGGATCCGGCAATATTTTCAATATTTTCAATATATTTGGCACTTGGCAATAAAATCAATATTTTTTCAATTTTTTGGACTTCCAGCAATATTTTTTCAGAATTTCAAGCAATAGTTTTGTTTCACATGCTGGTCCATTGAGCATAGAACTATGGGCTTCATGATTATTCATTTTATCTCTTGTAAATCCCTGTAAAACAGGCTGGAAAAACTGGAAAATCTATTTTTGATCAAAGATTCGTAACTCTGATAAGCAATCTGCGAGAATCAATTTTCTTCCATATTCCTGAAAAGTTGATCCTAAAATGGAACTTTTGACCTTTAAAATGCCTAAATTTTAGCAACGTATATTGCTCCCAGCAGTCAGGGAAAACCTTGAGAACGGTTTAAAAAAGCTTAAAAAAGTCAGAGAATTTCCAGAAAAAGTTAGGGAATTATTTAAAATGCGTTAAATTGAAGGGCTAATCTAAGAATCTATATTTTTCGAAGTTTTCCGTGTCGGACCCAACCTTGGTGGGTCCCCTCTTAATAGGTCCCCTCTTAATAAGTCTTCCAGGTTCTTCCGACCGGTAGGCTGGAAAACAGTGCATGTTTCAGAACTAGGGCTGGAAGAATGTACTCTTTTCAGCCTAATAAAATTTCAAGTAGTTTTTGAGTCAGAAAAATTTGACTACAATAAGTTCGCAGTATTTTGCTTTGAGTTTGCTCCTTCAAAACGATAGTTTCTTCAAAACGATAGTTTCTTCAAAACGATAGTTTTATTGTTTCCTGGTTTGCCAGGTTTTCCCTGGCCGCTGATGGGAACCTTGATTTAGCTATTTCAGTGTGCTTACTAGTACGGGAAAGTCCTGAGATTGGTACCAGATCTGAAAAACCCTTCTGTAAAATTAGAAAACTCTTTTTGACTTTTATGGTCAATCTGAAGAGGGTAAAATCTCAAAATGTCTCATCGGATCCAAGAATAATTATGGTTTTCGTAGAAATAAGAAACATTGGATATAAGTAGACCACTATTGAGTCATTATTTTATTCAAAAATCCTCAGAATTCTCCTTTCAACTGTCCTTAAAAAATAGGGAAAAGTCTGAAATTTGACTTGGTTTTTTACTCTGTTTCCAATTAGTTTTAAGGATCTATTAAACTGAAAGGTACAAAGGCAAATTTGTAGCAATATTTTGAAACATTTTCAATATTTTTGGCACTTTTGGAGCAATATAGCAATAAATGTTTCTGAAATTATTGGATCCCAACCCTGCTAAAAATCTCTAAATTTGGGTCTCGATGTTTCGTTCTCCAAAATAGTTTAAGAGACTTTCCTACGGTAAAATTGAGTGGAATCAAATTGGCAGATCCATTGCCTCTCTGATTAATAGATATATGTGTCAATTAAATTATCACTTGTTTTAATGTTTATAGGTTCGTGCATACAAAGCGAATCAAGAAGTGAGCGACAAAGCATCCAAATTGTACAACAAATTCAAAAGTCTTTTCGCAGTTGCAACACCAGGTCAGTACCGGTTTTATTTTTACAATTTTCATTGGATCCTTTCGGTTGATTGAAATTTAAATTTAAATTTGATGGATGACTAACAAACTTCTAGTATCCAATCATTTTGCTTATTTCTTTGTTTTAGCAAAAGACACCATCACGAAACCCGCCATTATGACGCCCGGAACACCCGCACCTCCTCAAGATGGTACCACAGTTGTCACGACAACGCAAGCAAACACACACGTACAAATCAACATAAGCATCAAATCAAATGGTGAAAATACGCCTTCCGTTTCCATCAGTAAGTACCAGGAACAAATTAAAATTACAAACCCTTTTTAAGCAGTCACCCCCCAATTCATGCATTTTTTTGAAAATCCCGGTTTGTCGAAATCGGGGAAACTGTCACGTAAAATTCACTTTCCCGTATCACGCAAGCAACCTTATTCCACACAACGAAAAAAGCCCATTCATGCAATCACGGAAACCGCTGGGGAGCCACCTATAGAAAACTTAATGTTGTTTTTCACGGAGATGATAAAAAACTGCCTGAGCTGTCGTTTTCATAATCTACAAATGGCATTTCAATCCCAACCTTAAAATTCTGTTTGAATTTTTAAAATGAAACCAATCAATTTGAATCAAACTGAATTATTTATCGTCTAGACCGCTTTTTGAATTGCTAACTGTTTTACTCCTTATTTTGAGAAGCTATTTTTAATTTCGTTTTGACCAACTTTGACTATATCTTTCATCAATCAAAAAGTTCATTTTCTTTTGCTGACCAGACTTTTGAAAAGAATGGTAGAAAACTTCTTGCCCTAATGTCCATAAAGTTCATTGCATAAAACCCTATCAATCACCCAGAGTTCACTTTGTATTAAACTAAAGAATAGTCAATGATGGGAGCTTAACTCCCAACTCCCCAAAATAATCTTCGGAATGATATTTCTAGAGCCCGAGATTTAATCTCTATCAGAGCATGCATACCTCGCATTTATCGTAAAATGTCTATAGATATCGGATGTCCCATGTGATTGGCTCATTCATTGAAGGGACATGAAGTGATTGGCCCATTCATTGAAACTGTTTCTATCTTTTCCTTTTTCAGGTACGCCACCTCCTTAGGACTTCAAAGAAATAAAAAAAGATGGAGTATGACTTGATGAGGATTTATTTAACAGAGGTGCATTGTAAATATGATCGTGTCTTATCAGAAAACATTTTAAAATATTTTAAGGTCTCATACTTCTCGTGTCGCATAGCACTTTCTTTGGTGAATTTAGCATTTTTTGAAAGAAAGACGTATATCTAATCAAACCCCGCAGTAACATCCTTTTACTAAATTTGAGAAAACGAGGATGATAAGGTCTCTCATTCTCATAGCTTCAGTTCAGAGGTGTGTCAAATCCACCATCTCGAATGGTATTATATGACCCGTTTGATTTTGAATACTGGTTTAGCTTCATTACTTGTACGTCTTATGTTTGATTATATTCAAAATAAGGAAATTTTCAATGAATAAACACACCTTGAACAATAATTAGCTTAACACCTGAATTCAAAAACAGTGTTTTTTAAGCAAATATTGCGGGTCAAGCACTTCTTTCTACGGCTTTTTTGAGTCACGGCGCAGACTTCCTGTACCCATCTCACTCAGTCTGCTTCTGCAAGTGCATCTGCTTCTTTCTTTCAGTTGCAACGGGTTCTCTTCTAACCTTTTTATCTGCGTAAGCCTTTCCATGAAATTCTTTTCAATGCAAATCTTTCATATTTAGGTTTGTCGTATCATTATTTTTAGGTTTTTAATTTTAATTTTTCTGATTTTTTTTTAAAAGTAACGTTTATTGCTTCATTATTTCTTGAAATAAAACGACATGAAAATAATTTTTTTAGCGTCAAAACATTTTGGACAATCCTTAGTCTCTTTTTTTGGTCACTTTTAGACGTGTAAAGTGTGTAAAATCAATTTGTTTAATAATGCATTTTGATACATATTTTTATATAGATGATGAAAGGGTGTTAGAATTAATTACTTTAAGTTTTGAACATGTCGAAAGATTACGTAATTAAATTCAATGGATTGTAAATTACAACACAGTTTCACGACTGCGAATTTCCATCATAGGGAATTTGGGGTTTTCCCTTTTAGCCTTGACTTTGATCTCCTACCTACTGTGTCTTTTACATAACGGCCATAAAGATCTGCAATCTTATAAAACCTTTACGAAAGCTGTTCGGAACTAATTAAAGCCACTTTCCTTAGCAACCCCGAAAACTAATTAATTCTATTAATTCAACAAAGCTAATTAAAAAATTTAAACAGCGATGGAGTGCACTTTCCTCAGTTGCGCTTCGTTACATCAGCTTTTCGCGAGTGAAATTTTTTTTGTTGACAAAATAGCCTTCATAAATGGCGGACGTTTTGGCTCTCTTCTGTTGATCTGGAACAAAAAGAAAGATGAAACCTGGAGTTTTGATGATACGATAAAAGCTTTTTATACTACTATACTGTACTAGAATCTTTTGGAACTTGACTGGAATAAATTAGAATTAGATATGGTGGTTTCATCAACAGAAGTTGGGGCTGTTTCTCTGCCAGCCATTTACTCACTTCCTCCTGAGGTTGGTGTTCCAAATTTATCTTCTCTTTCTTAGTTTTTTTAAGCTAGATTTTATTTCTGCAGTGAAAATTAATATTAGGCTATAGATGAGCTCTAGTGCCTAGCATTCTCTTTGGAATCCTTGTTTTCGCTGCTATTAAAAATATCCTGCTTTCTTTTGTTTTGATACGACCCTGGTAGGCACCGTGGTAGATAGATAGATAGTGGTCATCGATCTTGATCCTTAGGCGTCAATCACATATATCTTCATTTCGTGTCATTTCACATTGAAAGTATGAGTCGGTCGGTCGGTCGGTCGGTAAAAAGAATTGTTGGGAAATTTAAAACTGATCATTATTGAGTCCAATTGTCTTCAGAGAGGTACACACGGCAAAAAGTGTACCGCGTGCAGCGCGTGATCACTGTAAAATCTTCTTTCTAGCGCGGAGACAGAAAAAATTCTTTGGAAAATGCAAAATCTAGCGCTGTCGAAGCATGAAAGGTTAGGCCCTCCGCAAAGAATAAAAAAAGCTCTGATTGCTTTTTTGTATTTAGAAAGTGAACGTACATGAACGAGAAGAAATAAAAAATCCAACAATTTTACCAACTTCCCGACTCTATTTTCTTCAAATTATTTGAGTCGGTCAGGTGACGCGAAAGGAAGATATTTGTGATTGCCGTCTTATGCAGGAGACCAAAGTTAAATTTCTACTTTTGGCGGTTCACTTGCCAAGTGAACAAACATTCGTCCGAGTCCAACCATGCCACCCTTGTTAGGGGAATTGGGTAGTTCTAGTTCTAGTTCTATTTGATTATCACATTATACATTATGTACATCTTCGTGATTTTAAACAAAAAATTAAAATCAAAATAAAGAGTAGAATCAAAATAAATAGTAAAATTGTTTAAAAGTGTGTTAACATTGCGACGCTGATGAGATAAGAGGTACAAACAGAAATTAGGTGAGACTAGGAGGCACAAAGACACAAAGAGAAATGATGCTAGACATGAGAGTCAAGGTAAAATTGCAGATGTGAAAAAAAACAAAAAAAACCTAGAAATGTTTATGATATATTCATATTATGTATATACACTTAAAATACACAAAAAAAGAAAGAATGCGGCAAAATAATGAGTAGTCAGTTCAAGGTTTCTGACAGGATGCTATGGGCTATATAGCCTCCTGTACAACAAAATACCGTCAAAAGGGGTTACTTAAGAACCTCCAGTCAAACATGGGATGCCAAAAAAGACACCATTCTGCTGACCTTTCAAGATCTTGTGAATGTTGATGTTTGAAACTGAAAGTAGAATTCAATCCCGTTCTAGTTTGCACCAAGTATACCAATCAAACAAAATTTGAGAAAAAGGAAAAATCCAAGCAATTAAAAAAGCTGTGGGGAAGCTAAATAAGTGCGTTATTGTTTCAGCACCCTTGATCTCGAGAGATCAAGAAACAAAACAAAATGACAAATACAAGTTGAAGTAGAAATTTTACAACTTTGACTTATGTTTTCAACTTTGTCAGAAAAGAAGACCAGATATTTGGTAATCTCTTTTGTTTTGACGGTAGATAAAGAGATAGATAGATAGAGTTTAGGGTCCTTAATAAACAAAAGGGAAGGAATAAACATACAGCCTGGAAAGCTGATGCTCAAAATGCTAAACTTTTTACTCAAATTTATCGTCCTGCCACGCTAATTGAACAATTACGAGACAATGAACCAGTTGTTTTGAAAAATTCTTTCACCAAGCAATCTTTTAATAAGGTTTTATAGACAGTAAACCTTGGATATCACTAAATAACAAGAAAATAGATTATCACTTGTACAATGAAGTACAAGTTACTTACTTTGTATAAATATTTGCAATTGCATGTCATTCTTTGGTTCTAGATATAATTACCCCGGTAACAGTACAGATAGCCCAATCACTGTCTTTATTTGGCAGTCAACAGACAGCTTTAGAGAATTTAGAAACTAACAATTGTGATTTCAATTTCAAAACATTTGTTTTTATTATTTTTAGGTGGAAGAAGGCAACAGAGAGTATAAGGTAAGTTTATATCCTTGATGTTGACATCTTGTGCACAATAAAATCTGGTTGTTTGTTTTGCTATTTTTTAACTTGTGAAAATCTTCATGGCATTGATGAGAGGATTTCATACTTTTGCAACCAAAGAAGAGTGTTTCTTTGCTTGCTGTAAGATACACCTGGTGTCAGTCTATGTCCGCGAAAACTATTAGTTCTCTACTCTTAGTATTACTTTAAACAAACTTTTGTTAAGTGCAAAAATTGCAAAATATTTTCTTCTCTTCCTTTAGCTAAAACTGGTAAATCCTACGCCATCACGTGTTGAACACTTGATAACACAAATGAAATGGAGGCTAAAAGAAGGTGATGGGGAAGCAATCTACGCAATTGGAGTTGAAGATAACGGTGACATAAGCGGTTTGCTCCGAGATGAGCTGGACTCATCTCTTGAAACATTGAGTTCAATGGCAGACAGGTTTGTTCAGATTCGAAAACTTTTTTCCTATAACAATTAAAAACTAGACACCTTTTACACAGTTTTACAAAGATTTATAGACAAATTTAGAAAAACTTATTTTCAACTGATGATCGTGGAGACATGTGAAACTATTAGTATTGAAATTAAAATACATTAACTTCATTCAACAATAGAATATTTTAGATAAATCAAAACATATAACATATAAAGTTTTTTTACAAGTCTATTTAGGTCTATGTTCATCTAGATGAGGACTTATCCTTTAATACTTCCTCATCTACTCCAATTTATAATTTAATCTTTCATAAATGTTGCTATTTCCTCTTCCTTATTTTTTAATAATGTAATTGATTTGAAACTGCTAATGAAATTTCAACTTTGATTCTCAATCTTTTAGACTTGGTGCTGAAACCCATATTATAAATGAGCATACTATCCCCTACCCAAACAATGTGACACGTCATGCGGCTGAAGTTATGGTAAAGAAAATCCCTGATGAACAAGAGGTAAAATGTTTTCATCATGACTGTTAGAAAGTGTAATGTTTTGTTATTAAAAATGTATAGAAAATTGAAATATACAAATGTAAAAATTCCTTTAAAGACACAGAAGGTCTAAGTGTTAACTAATAAAAAATCCAGCTTTTTCAGGTCCATATAGCATATTATTATAATATCTGCGTTTAAAAATTAAAGTCCAACTTAAGATCAAAATAATTTAAATGCTTTGTTTTAGTTTGTTGGTATTAGTGTTGGATGTATTGGTAATGTAGATGCTGGCAAAAGTACATTGCTTGGTGTATTGAGCCATGGTGATTTGGATAATGGTCGTGGTAAAGCAAGGTTAAATATGTTTCGACATTTGCATGAGATACAAACTGGACGAACTTCAAGCATCAGTCATGAAATTCTTGGTTTTGATGCTAATGGACATGTAAGTTGAAAAAGATATTATATGGGGTCTTTTTTTAAGTTTTGGGACATTTGAAAAGTATCTGTGTGCATACTTGAAAGTGGCATTTCACAATGGATATTTGTTGTAGGACTAAAAAAGTTTTTCCTGTTTCTGATTATGTAATGATTAGGTAATAATTAAAACTTGTTAGGTTTTTAAATACCATTAATGTCATTGGTTCATGAATCCGTTAGAGTTCCCTTCATCAAATATGATATTTTGTTATTTAATAATTGTTTTTCAGGAATTGAATTACAACGGGTCAACGGTCGAAGAAATTTGTTCCTCTGCAAAGAAACTTATTACCTTTCTCGACCTTGCTGGACATCACAAATACATCAAAACAACAATCCACGGTTTGACTGGTTATTCCCCTGAGCTTGTGATGCTCTTAGTTGCGGCAAACCGTGGCTTAGGTGAGATCATGTTTTGAAAGCTTACATAACAGTGTCTTAGCTTCTTTTAAAAATTGTGATTGATTTTTATCACTACGCAAGTTTTCTTTTGAGAGGCTTAAATCTTTCATAAGAATAAAATCATGATATTTATGTTTCAAATTAGAAGCTTTTTAAAGTCATTACAACTGTCTTTTAGTTAAACTAGAGCTGCTGTTTCATAAAGTTTTCAAATTAAGAAGTTTTTAAAACTTCCCTAACCTCTGAAAGCTTTTTATCTTGACAACTTATTAATAACTGTTTTTCCACAATTTTTTTCCTTGTCTATAAACTACTAACTAAGTAACCAAAACTTTTCCCTGATAACTTTTTTGTTTCCCCTTTCAATGTACATTTTGTTATTAAAAGGATCATTTTAGTTTCGTAAACAAAATATTGATGTTTTTCCCTTCAAATCAATCTATATTTAATGTGAATAATATCACTTATGGGCTCCTATGTTGTTCCTACTAATCTAATTTTCGAAGTGAAATTCTCAAGTGAGTATGAGAGTAACTCAAGACTCATGACATTATTACTTTAAATTTGTCTGAAAAAAACCTATGACCTTTCATATTAAGTTGCATTTGGGAAAACCTTTAATAAACAGAGATTTCCTTCCCTGATAGTTAGGAGCAATTCAACTTCACGGATTTTAGGTCCTGTGCTTTATACTATAAATAAATTCGGCTCTTTTTATAAAAGAATATCTCATGTGTACAAAAATCCGTCAGACACAGTAGCGAAAAGACCCCTTGACAACGAAATGTTTTAACAAAAGTATTAATGAAACATGTTCTTCCTTCAACATTATTTCAGCTGGAACAACCAAAGAACATTTAGGGCTTGCAATTGCTTTGAAGATTCCTTTCTTAATCGTCATAACAAAGACCGATTTGTGTTCGAAAGAAATGATTGACAGGACGGTTCAACAGCTCGAAAAAATCCTCAAATCACCGGGTTGTAAGAAAGTACCGATACGCATTGAAGACGAAAATGATGCGGAAACGGCCGCTGAAAGTTTCTCAAAACAGTATGTTTTTTTTTATCGTCTCTATTCTATCGTCTATATAGTTGCTTACAAAGTGGTAAATTTCGTATTGAAATTGCTTACTCTCAGTTAGTCTGTGTTAGTAAATTCGGGACCATTTAAAGCGCTAACCAAACCCCTAGTTCGCGTAATGATCGCGGATTTCAAGTCCAAATATTTGACTAGTTATGTTTTTGTAATAAAGTATATTCTATTTTGTTTACCTGCTTTGCTGATAAAAATTGAATTTTTATAATTTTTTCATTTTCCTGTTTATCTTTGATAAATAACTGTATCTCTTTATACCATCATAGAGTGACACCTATTTTCAAAGTTTCAAGCGTTTCTGGTGAAAACTTGGACTTACTTCGTAAATTTTATCTTCATTTACCATCGTTGAGAAGTAAGATTGAGCAGGATGAACTCTTGCAGTGTGCCGCTGAATTTCAGGTAAGATTTTCTGTATTGTATACTGCCTTGTTGTTCTTTTTGTTGTTCATTTCTTTTTGTTGCTCAAGTTCCATAATAACTCTAGAGCATACAAACATTCGAAAAATATACGGTAGACGACAGTTAAAGCCGGATTTAGAACATGAAATGCCAAATAATAATTCCTTAAATATTAAGAATAATATGGACTTTGGAATTGATTAATCAGGTATTTCGTGCTCGAAAAATTCTTGTTAAATTTAATTTTTCAATAATGCTTGCTTTTTTAACGAATGCATAAAAATTTCGTTAATAGATCGATGAAATCTTTACGGTGCGTGAAGTTGGACCTGTGTTGGCGGGAACACTTAAATCAGGCGTTGTGAGGGTTGGTGACGCCCTTCTTTTAGGTCCAATGCCAAATGGAATGTTTGAAAAGGTCATTGTGGCTTCAATACATCGGAACCGGACACCCTCTCGAATCATTCAAGCCGGGCAAAGTGCTTGTATTGCTTTGAGAGATAACTCACAAGTTATACCACGACGAGTAAGTTCTTTCTACTCTTGATTTGTATACCGGGGGGGGGGGGGGATGGCACTCGAACTCGAAACTACCGTACGTTCGGACAGAACGGGGTTTCAAAATCGGACCCTTACAGTGCACTGCAAAATTTGCTGAAGAACCGACCCTTACAGTGCATTTTTCAAAAAGACTCGATAAAATTTTGACCGGAAAAGAATTTGTTGGGAATTTTATTAGGTGCTAAGCTTGCGTAGGCAGCTGATGATTAAATTTTCACCATAGGGACAAGTTTTGTTGGAAGAAAAACCTTCGGAAGATCCTCCCAAAACATGCAAGACGTTCGAAGCAGATTTATTCTTATTATTCCACACCACCAAGATTGCACCCAAGTTTCAAGCCACAGTACACATCGGAAATATTGTTCAAACTGTGGTCATCAAATCTATGGATAGGGTAAAATTGTATACTTTCTCGATCAAATTCTTCGAATTCAAGTTTTTCACTAATGGTAGTTCAATAAAATTGAATTAGAGCAGAGAGGCCGACTTATTTTATGCAAATTTGAGAGCCCCAACTGAATGAATATCTACCTTCAGAATTATTGCTAGGGTCTCTTCTAATAGAGACGTCCCTTTCTTGTAAATTTCCAACCCCAATGTTTTTAACTCCATCTCCCTCTGATTTGGTTTTGAAAAATCCTTTCATCCACCAAAAATTCTACGTTCTTCGTCTATTAATGACCAGAGAGTGCTTGATATTGCAATGTTGGCCAAAGATTTCAGTAGACTTATGTGCTCCTTCTAATAGGCGATGTAAATAAGTTCAACTATTGCTACCAGATGCCAACAGACCATACTTTCAAAAGCATTGAGTGGGGTTAAGAATGGAGTTATACTGTGTTTTTGCTGACTTTCTGCTATTCAAAAAAGTCTACAACCTTATTCAATGTTGTGAATTACCGTTCAGAATTACCGTTGTAAGGTTTATTAACTCATAGTTCGGAAGGGGGGTCTACCCCCCCCCCCTTCTTGGCATCCCCCCCTATCCTTAAAAATTTCGATCCCCCAGAGTATCCATGTTTCTTTTAATTTTTTAAAACTAACATTCGAAAACATTAAAAACATTCGAAAATATCAAAACAAAACATTCGAAAACATTCAAAACACTCTTAAATAAAGAGAAAAAGACATTTCCAACAACACTCGGCCAACGCCATCATCATGTTACTACTTCTATGTTAGAAGTTAGAGGATGGAAAAATAATAAATAAATTAATCTAAAAT
>JAUJPO010054848.1:0-14427 GCA_032270745.1 Tiaropsis multicirrata
AAAACAACGTTATTTGGACGTTAAAACAACGTTATTTGGACGTTAAAACAACGTTATTTGGACGTTAAAACAACGTTCCGTCCCTGCAGCGATATAGCAAAGGTCTGAGACAGTCTCAATTATAGGCTTGTTTGTTGCTTACTTACTTTACGTAAATAGCTTTAAAGTCACACGTCTTTACCAAGGCAACCTTTAATTATAACATTAGCTCGAGACAGCCTCTTTTGATGTTGACATAGTTGGAAGATATCCTTTCCTTTATACCTAATATTAAGTTTGTGCTTTCCCAATGTTTAACTTCCCAATTTTTTTCCGTGTTGACACAATCGTCTATCTACTTTATCGGACCAAATTTTGTCCGACTAATCATTTTGTCTGACTATTTTTTTTCCGATAAGGTACTACTAAAGGACTTTAAAAGTAGTTAAAAAAAAGCATTGAACACATTCCCATTTATGACAAAATGACTTCATCATGTTAGATAGGAAGTGAGCTGCAAAGTGATAAGGCAATATTGAATCTTATATGCGCGGAAAAATATCATGAAATTCGACATTAATATCATTTCTTAATCAACATTAGTCGGTCAAAGTTGTACATATAAACTAAATCATTTTGTTGAAAGAAATACCAAGTCTGCCGTCATTTTCGTTTGATCTGCTTGTGCTAGGATTACATATGCTTAATCTTGTTATTTTAACCTTAATCTCACAGTTCCTTAATTTACTTTGAGGTAAGATGAAAGAAATGCATTTTTTGATACAATTATTTTGTGATGGGTGGAGTTTACGAGTTGTAATTTGTAAACTACAGTTTAATTTCCTCTAAGTTGGACCTTCCCACCCTATTTTTTGTCGAGTTTAATTCACATTTTTATGACTCTAATTTACCAATGATTCAATTATTTGTCGTGCTGCAAGTCAATTCAACCACTATTGCTCCGAAAAATACAAGATACCGCCACATTCTGGTGCTAACTTTCTGAAGTTTTAGTTCTTTAAAAAAGTTTATTACGCCTACCGGGTAAGACTTACGCTAACTGGGTTAATGATTCTCACTTTCAAACCCTTATATCTAATTCAGCAAAATAAGTAAAATGAATCAATTAAATGTTTTATACTCTTTTTGACCTCAATTACCAGATGGTAAAAATATAATTAAAAAAAAGCATCCTTGAAAAGATATACGAGATAGAAAATCGTACTCTAAACGAACATCTTATCTGTAGTGTAAATTTTAACCCTAAATTCGCTATCCCGTTTTATTTAGACGATCATATCTTTGCCGATGAAGGTCTCGCACTTTTGATAATTATCTAGACTTGGTAATTAGATTTATGATAGACTGATTCAATTTTTAGCATTAAAATTCCAAAAATTCCATTGGATAGAAAAGATCACTTAATTTTTCGAAATTTATCTAAATTTATTTAGTTGCCAAAAAAATATTATTTTGAATCTATTGACGATTTCCAACACGCACAAAACTTCCTGAAGAATTTCGTAAAGGTCTGACATTCAAAAATTTTAATTGGTATGAAATCCATTTAGATGCCATCGTATGAGTCTATTGATAAAAACTTTTATAGTATTCAATGGTGCACATACACTCACTACTCATTGCAATACATATTTTTTTTACAATTTAGTTCCGTCAAGACGTATAATAAAGGAACGTCATATCGACGACGTCAATAAAGGACCAGAGTCGGGGGTCCTTAAAAATGCATTTTTATCTTTAGCGTGATGTCATGGTGTATGGTTGTTTATATTGTGCTTGGGTTTGAAAAGTTTTTAAAACTTCCGTGTCTAAAATAACCCTGTTTTTTAACTTTCTGGCCGGAATGCGACGACAGCGTTAGCCCGGACTTTCTAAATCTCTAGGAATCGTATATCTTGTTGTATTACATGACTCTAAAAGGCTGATATAAAAGGCACTCAAATCTTTTGACGGAGAGTGTTGACTTTCCATATAAGGAGTGCGAACCAAAGCAACACTCTCCGTCAAATGTTCTGAGTACCTTTTGTATCCGCCACTGAAGATATCCCTTTTAGAAAACTATAAATCGAAAGGAAATCTAGCATTGGAAGTACCATTGGTTAGATTTCATAGGCCCTTGATCTGACATTTGTTAAGTGCAAAGTTTCCGAAAATTATCTCTAATATCCGATATGATACGAATCTTGTTTACTTTCAATACTGTTCCCTTTTTGTAAATGTGGATACATTTGTAGAAGATATCTTGATTTTGATCTTGTTTGTGTTTACAAAGGTATCGTTTTAGGTTCTGACTAATCTTTTGAATAAGATATTATGAAACTTTGCTTTTTTAACTTTGTTCAATAATAAAGGGTCTTTAAATTTTTAGTTTTACGTTGTTTGACAAAAGCCACGCCAAAATGACATTTAAGGCCACGTAATTATCTAACTCGTGCATTCAAATGAGTTGAATTTTCGATGACTAGGACAGCCTATACTAACACTCACATACATGCATGGGAAAAATGGCAAAGCCTATCTAATGTATTAATTAACATTAATTTATGAATCAGAATTAAAAAAGTCAACAAACCACCAATCCAATTATCGAGATGCTAGAGACATGAGATTTTGTTTAATACTTTCTGTAAGGAAAGGAACGTTCTATGTAATAATTTGTCATTCAGTCATAAAATGAAATTTCATATCTCCCACATAATTTTGATATTCTAACGAATTTTAACTTGCACAGTGTATAAATTTGAAAACTGGGTGTGATTCTCATATTTATTTATCAGTCCAAACGTTTTTTATTTGTGATTAGAATCTTTTTCAATCATACCCATGCCGCCTTTAATTTTCAGCTTGAATCATTGTTGACGATTTTTAACGATTTTTTAATTTTTATTTTTCGTTTTAAAAGATTTGAGAAAGTTTTGGCCGATCCTAGAGATTGTTTATCAATCATGGTAAAAGCGTCGTGCTCCTTTAATAAAGAATCACCCGGTATCTTGCTTTTAGTTGAAATTCCAATAACAGGGAAAAAACGTAAAAAATCTTACCTTGACATAAACGAGATTGCACCGAATGCTGTTAGTTGCTTCTGTTCACTCAAACCACCGACAAACAGCCTCGAATTGATGCGAAACTTCTGCCCAACCTCATTAGGGTAATTAACAATTTTATGATAATTGTCCACTTCCACTTGTAAAGTGCCGACAAACTTTGTCAACACTAGTTTATGCCATTTCAAATCGTTTAAATTTTCTCCTATACGTATTACTTTGGTATGTGTTTCTGAATCGATTTGTTGTGTAACAACGATAGCACCTTGAATCAGTGTCACTTGTAAAAAGCTTTTGCTGATAGCTCCATGAGCAGAGTTATGAGTGGACCCTCCTATACTAGAGTCTTTAGCTCTTACGGAATCAACATATAATAACATAACATGTGAAGTCTGTGTTTTAAAACTCAATTCTAATTTCCCAGCTTCGGTAATGTTCCAAGTATCGTAAACAGCATATGATTTTGATTTGTCCAAAAATGTTATGCTTTGAATGCCGGCAATGAACTGTTGCATCAGTATTAAAGTCACCAATAAATAATGAACTTTCCGAGATATCAAATTCTCCATTTTATTAGTTTAGTTATCTTTGAATATCAAGTTTCCAGGTATAATTAATTAGCAATGAACCATTAAATTTCAATGAATATTTTCGGTATAAATTATATGAGCATTACCAGGTAAAATTTTCAAAGAAAAATGAATTTCTTAAAATTCTATGAAAAAAGCAATAAGCGGAAATTGTTGAAATCCAAACACACCAAAATCAACTCTGGATAAAATAATCGATTCAATAAAAACTTGTGTTTCGGTAAACGGTAAACGGTAAACGGTTTCAACCAAAATCCTTCTTTAGTTTGAAGGGATCAATAAACAAACAATGATCTTCAAGAAAAAAAATAATTAAAAACACAACAGAGATCCTTATGGTTTTATGGTATAATGACCCCTTCTCAATATCGAGTTTTCGTAATCAGATCATCTAGTTACACATACACAAACCATCCACATCCAATTTCATCTAATTTTTCTTTCCTTTTCTTTTTTTGTTTCATATATTGTTTTTGTTATGTTTTCTAGTGTTTTCCTATTGTAAAAAAACAAATGCATGACAATCAACTTGAATTCATAGAAGGAAAAAAATATTATAGAATTTCGGTTAACAAGGTAGAAAAGGTATCTATGATTACACTGAAACAAATCCACCTTGGTTCCATTATACTCTAGTTTCCAACATAATCTGCCATACAATAGCTATTGAGTATCCTGAAAACAAGATGGCTATATATTACACTCTTAGAAAAACACAATGCCATCATATAGCTCATATCATTATTTTCTCAGTTCTTAAACCCTACTAGAATAGATTCTGTTTAGTCGAAGGATTTTCGATCTAAACAAGCTTTCACTGATTGTAATTCTCTTTCTCCTCTCTTTCTCAATCCTCTGTCTCTCTTATTCAATTGTTAATTGTATAATTGAATACTGATGTAATTATATATGTATGCATTTACTTCTCTGTGTACTGCTGCACCTATTTGATGATTAAAATCTCTGGCATTTCATCCCGTTTTTTAAAGCTCTGAGTTTTAAATGTTTTGACCCAGCAGAAAGTTGTTTGGACGTTAAAACAACGTCGCCCCATGCCTACTGGGAAGGCACACTTAATGTACGCAGAAAATCTCCTTCTTTGACCACATTTGTTTTTTAAAGTTGAAATCCAATTTTCTACCTTAAATTTTGAATATAGGCCCGACAAGTTCTTACTTTGTGCAAGTTGTGTGCTAGTAACCCATCAGGCACAATACGTTTCTTCAACGTTATTTCAACATTTTTTCAAGGTAAATATGACGTTAAAACATAAACGTAAAGACGTTGAAACGACGTTGAAAAAACGTCTTCTGTCTGCTAGTAATATCCAATGTTCTCTCCTTCCAACCCACAACGTTGTTCTAGCGTCAGAACGTTATTTGGACATTGAAGAGACGTCAATGGTCTGCTACTGGTAATATCCAATGTTCCTCCTTACAAGACACATTGATCCTCCTCTAGCTCTAAACATTGCGAAAGTTGTTAACAAACTGCAATTAAATTCTTCCAATTTTAGAATGTGAACAATCATTTAATGGTATTCAATTCAAACCATTGTTTAATCAAACTACTCTTTTGTACAATTCCAGCGCCATAAGGTAAACAGCAAAGGAGGTATATACAAAAAATTTGAATTTGAAGAAGAATTTAGATATCTAAAGGTTCCATACTTTCAGATGAGCATCATGTTCTCTACCTATATAAATAATCTCTCTTACCAGCAGACAAACGACGTTCTTCCAACATTTTTACAACGTCCAAAGAAGGCTCTTAATGTTGTTTCGCCCTTAAAACAACGTTTAGCGCCTACTGGGTTTTGTATTAATGATATTTTACAATAATATGCTTATGAGAAATTCGAAAAGGAAAGTAACTGTTTTGTGTCAATGTAACAGGTTCCTGCAAGATAGGCTCCCATCTATATTTCATTATCCTGATCTATACAGTGGACTTGTCAAGGTAGTAAAACTGTCTTTTGAAATAGCATAAAATAACACCACTGTCTCTGTGACCCACTGGCCACCCCAGTGGAAAATCAAATGTTTTCTTACAACTGGTATAACAAAAGAGTACAAAGAGCTACCCACTCAAAATATGATGAAAGATTTTCATAACCCCAGTGGAAAAACATTACCATTTGACCTAGACGATTTTACCGTCTAAGACAAAATCTCTAATCGACGAAATAAGAAAATTAAGAAAATTAAGAAAATTTTGCGACCGCGCGAAAAAAAATTGTCACGGGTTTTTAGGAAGTTTCTCCCAAACTTCACCGCCGCGCTAATTTTTGTCTTAACAGCCTTTTAACGGCTTTAAACTCCGCACACATTTTTCCCGCGATTAATAATTTCTAACGGACGATAGAATCGTCTACATTTGACCCAACCCATTGGGTTTTGAAAAGTTATGACTTTCACCCTAATGAGCTTTGGGTACTGGAGTGTAAAATAAATACCACTCAACTTTTGTTCAAGGCTTAAATTCCGCGAAATTAAATGGCGCGAAATCTCTTCCCGCGAAAATTTCTTCTCTTAAGGTAGCGGAAACAGAAGGTTCTTAAAAAAAACTTTGACGGAGAGTGTTGCGTTTGTTCATTCCTTATTTGGAAGTCAACACTCTCCGTCTAATTTTTGAGTACCTTCTGTAACCGCTACTGTACACTATACATCAGCTTGAATTTTACCAAAATAAGATTTTTCTATCCAAAAACATATCAAAACATCATCACGCTGTCTCTCTTAGTACTCAATGGCCAAGTATTGTTGACAAGTTAAAACGAAAACCAAAGCAAGAAAAAAAAACGACACTCAAAATGGTGTCGATGTAACAGATGATATAGTGATACTCCCGTCAGAAGGTAAAAGAGTTGACTTGTGTTTTTCTTTCACTCACACTAAGCCTGTTAACTATAAACAGCGTGCATGTAGTGTTTTAAATACGCAATTCATCTTTTATGTACGGCAACCATATTTTTTTGCCTGTGTGGGGTTTATTTTTGTGTGATGTTGCTTCTCTCTTACCAATTTTCAAGACATAGTTTAGATTGTCGACATACCATCTCAATACCACGTCATGTTCTGACTGGATACCTGATTCAATCCCAGAAAATGACGTATGTTTAACGTATGTAGAACAAGGTTATTTCGACATTAAAACAATGTTCCGTGCCTACTGGGTTTTTCTTTTTCTTTATTGAAACAAAAACACAGGTACACTACGAACATATACTACAAAATACTACTAAACATAAATATAGTCCCTCCCTCCGCTAGGAACTTAAGTTATATCGCCAGAGGTAATAGACTATGTAGAAAGTAAAAAGTGGGGCCCTGCCGATGCTCTCCAAAGTGCTAGCTAGCTACGCAGGTATTGAGATAACCGTAAATATTCCCTTTGTTCTAAAACAGAAATTTTCACGATTTTTCGTCATTTATCACCGGGTACTTAATATTGCGATTTCACATCATGCAGGAAAAATCTATAAAATATCATGCGATTACACAAACGATTGTAGACTTTTCAAAATTAACAGGAAATAACCAGAATCATGTTATAACCTCTTCTAATCCCCCCGCAATGCTTTTGAAAGTGGTCTGTTGGTATATACCATATACAGTAGCAAAAATATGACCTCATTTACATCTCTAGTATGGATTGCTTCCTCAAAATACAATTTTATTCCGTCTTCGTCCGTCGTCCGGTATTGAGTGAGCGACATTATTGTTAAAATATTTTAAATATTTTCATTTTCAAGACCTTTTATTTTAAATTTAATGTTTCCATTTTTTTTCAGACTAGCATCGAACTTATTGAGCGAACAAAAAAAACAAATTTTTCTAAAATCAAAATTTCCTGCAAGGTATAATAACGATAAAATTTTTAAGAGCATAACAATGCAAGCACGGAACGCTGCTTTGAAGATGTTTAAGCAACGCTGATTCAACGTTGGAATGTTAACGTTCTGTGTCTGCTGGGAACATAGCATAGAGTGTTATCCTAGTATAGCCTAGTATGCCAACCTCTTAATCCTCTAGTATAGTGAATGAAGAATAAATACTGTTTATAGCAGATTCATAGTGCGATTGGCTCGCGTCAGACTGTGTCCAAAGCTGCGCTAATCCGCCTATTTTTTGCTATACATGCATTTGTCGCTTTTAAACATTTTTTTGTCATACCATATTATTTTTGCTAGTGTCTGTTTGTTGTCGATATAACGTAATCGTTTAAACATTTTAAGAACGTTCGTTTTCAAATATTTATTGAAACATGGTTTTTGTTCTATAGAGGATCTAGAGCAAACCTTTCAAGACTTTTTTTTTTTTGAAACATTTTCATCCTTTACAAATACAACAAAGTGGAAATAAAATATAGCCGGTAAACCACAACGGCGAACGTCCATGCTTTGCCACGGCATGAGGTCACAATTGGGGGAAAACAGAAGACTTACTAAAGATTAATTATGTGTAATCAGTAAACCAAATCTTTTAGTGAGTTAAACCATCAAAGAATGCTTGTAAATAGCGCATATTTCTAAATGCTAGTCCGTATAGTAAGGTATACATAAATATCCCCTTGGTTCTAGAACGAGAATTTTCACGATTTTCCGTTCTAAAAGAACAAAGGAGATATTTATTTGCAGGTTAAGTCTACCTTGCTACCCGCAGTAGCCTGTAGAAATGTGTCTAACTATAGAGCATAGGCTGTAAATGCAACGGGTATAACGTCGTCGTGTATGCCGGGTTCTTAACCTCTCTATTAGATCGCATAATTTTCAGTGTTCATTTTGCTCCGACATCTTCCAGCAGACACACAACATTGTTTCAACGTCTAACCAACCCCGTTCCCGGGGTTAGAACGACGTTTTTTGGACGTCAAAACAAAGTTCCGTGCTTGTTAGTTGGGCTACATGATACGATTTAAAATCTATGTTGTCCAAAACATCACTCCTTGATGCTCCTAACAACGTGTTTCTTTGAAAATACTAGCATCAAAATTTTTCTTTGAAAATACAGTATACTAGCATCATAAATTTTAACAACTACGTCCCAATCCTTAACACAAGAAATATCGAACCCATGCCAAACTAAAAAAGAAATTCCTTTACATTTATTTTACTCTCCTACCATTTACTCTTTGCATTTTTTCTGTTGTTATTGAGTGTTTCCTGTCTAAGAACATCAAGCATCTCAAAGCTAATTAACGAAATAGTAATGCGCTAACAATCAGTAAATAATTACTGAGAAATGATAAGTAGAAAATAACCACGCAATAACTGACTCTTGTTGGTGGATATTTTACGCTTATTTCTTTCATAAGAACATTTGGCTTTTCCAGAAAAAATCCATATTTCAACTGTTGAGGATGTCGATTTTTCTTAAAACCCACCCCCTGGATCTCAGTGCAGAAAGTTTCGAACCCTCTGAATGGGGGGGGGGGGGGGGTACCAACATTTTTCTGGAAAACCCCATACCTGGATTCACATGCCCAGGAATGTACCGCTGGAGTGATTACCAATTTTTGACCATTGATTACCAAGCCAAGGGAATGAGTTTATCTTGTGATAATAATGTCATGGGCATTCATACTCACAATATCTAGTTCGACAATTTTTAAACTAAATACGGCGAAGTACTTGGCGCGAATACCAAAAAAAAAACAGTTTAGCGTAGATATTATTTTTCTCGAGAAATGAAAAGGAAAGCAGACAAATAATGACAGAGTATACAAACGGACGATAAACATCAGGTAAACTCACCCCACCAGGTACGGAACCTTGTTTAACATCCGAAAAAATACGTTGTTCTCACGTATTACAACGTTTTTTGGACGTTGAAAGAACTTTGAAAAAAGGTTACGTGCTTGCTGAGATAGTACAGATGAGGGTTAGATTGCCGCTCTATCACGCCGTAAATTCCGCCACACACAGATCTGCTACCGAATAATTTCTATAAAATTTAAAAAAAGTCGGAAGATATTCTTAAAACAAAAACATAATTTTACTGTAATTGAACTAAAAGTGGCATACATTTAAGACTAATGACTACTTATTAATTGCAAGAGAATTAGCTCCATCAGCTTTTAAACTGGTCGTTACGACGACTTAACGGTTTTTCTCATCGCCCAGTCAAATTAAATGATTATTAAAAAAACCATTGATGAGGTAGGTCATGTAACAAACTGTAAATATAGTCTGTTAAATAACTTTTTATAATCAGTAGGTTCCTAGGCTATATATAACTCGCGTAAACTCTTGGATCGTATGCGTTCAATGACATTTTCAGTTTTCAGTATCAAGTGAAAAACTAAATCAATTCAAAAGATTCGATAGAAGATTCTAATCAATCCAGAAAATACGTTAAAAACACAGCTAAATACACTCTCGAATACCGCGAAATTGAAATGCCGCGAAATGCAATTGTTGGCAAAAAAAATCCCGCAAAATTAAAACGTTTCGCGAAATTTTAATGCCGTGAAATTTTTATGCCGCGAAATCTTCATGCAGTTAGAATATTCTTGAAATCTCAAGAAAGCCGTTTTGCAAATTGACCATTTGATGAACTAGATGTTACTAGCCTATCGTTTCAACATCACCTTCAAAAATATCTTTTAGAAGGCTTTCAAAAATAAAATTGACCAAATTAAAATGACAGTTTGTAAAAATGCTCTAAAGAAATTTGATTGGCCGAAATCTAATTTCAAACATAGTTATCCAATGTAATTCAATCTTTGAAAAGATCTCAACTTTAGATTTTTCAAATCGCAACTTCTCACTAAGAGCTTATGTCTTTGTGTCTTTTTGCGCCATTTTATGCGTCTAAAAATATAATATATTGCTGAGTCTGCAGAATCGATTAATCGGTAAATTGAATTAGTAAATGATTGCCATATTTTCAAAAGCGTTTTTCCTTTCAAATTATCTTCGCGTGACGCAGGGTTTAGGATCCTTAAAATGTTTTCCATCATTTTAAATTAGTAGGCCATAGCAGAGCAGACACACAACGTCAGAACGTTGTTTCGACGTCAATACAACGTTCTGACGTTGAAGCAACATTGTATGGACACTTAGAACACCGTGCATGCTGGGAAAACAATATCATGGGGAAATTTAATTCCCGTTCTAAGCCATTCATTCGATTAATTTTGCTCATCCCTTTACACACTTCAGATTAGACACAAAACGTTATTTCAACATTGCTTTAACCCTTTCCGCGCCGAGCCCTGTTTTGGGTACTTTTTTGTTAAAATGAGCTAGGACAAAGTTTAATCATCAATATCTCCTTAACCAAAAAAAAAATAGAGGTTGGTTTATAGCTCTTTGGATAGCTGAGAGTCTCCTCTTTCTTTCTGGGCCCTTCGGGGTCGCCCGTTTCAGGCAGGGCAATAGTCTTTTGTTATAAAACAATAGAAACGGTAAAAACTGCAAAAATTAGTTCCCGTAAAAGTTTACACCCTTAATAACATTTATCAGTTGTATGAACCAAAAAACAAAGTGACTCACGTTTTTCCTTAAAATCTGTCGTCCTTTGCAAACTACAAAATTATTTATCTCTCTTTCTCTCCTAATCTCCAACCCAGACCATATTTTCCCAGTCGCCCAGTTGCCCCTGTCACCACAAGAATAATTTTCCCAATGGAAAAAAATCCAAAATAAAATGAAATTCCTTTATTATAATTTGGACTTAATAGAACACAATTTTTTTCAAAGTGAAAAGAAGAAAAACTGAGAAAAACTATCGAAAAATTACTACTCATGAATTTTTTACAAACTTTAATGGTCTCGGAGTCTGTTTTGCTAGTGTTGTTTATTTCAATTTTGAACATAAACTTTAAAAGAAGTAGAAAATTGAAAAAAAAGTAATGAATATTATGTCCAATATACACTCTAACCCTTTTCTAGTTATTAAAAAAGTGAAAAACTTACTCTTAATTTTGCGCGAAAGATTAACATAAATATTTTTTAAGTAGTCGCAATTTCTGATATGTTATACAAAGACATCTTCAATCTTATCTCATTTAAATTGAAAATATTTACTTCAAAACCCCAAAGGATGAAAATTTAGAATCTTCCAAAAATTAGCAAACATCAGAGCTTCTCATGAGTTGAGATTATCAACAGTCTCTCTAAGGGTTGGGTTTGAGGTGTCTGGTTTGCACATACCCGTCATCCCTCAACCCTAGTCTCCTCCTTCTCCCGGGTTCCACACAATTTCGAGGACATTTTTTTTTTTACCCGTTAGTAAGTTCAGATAAGTTAAACCTAATGAAAAATTATTAAAAATAGTAAAAGTTACCATTTTTGTTCAGATAAGTTAAACCTAGTGATAAATTATTAAAAATAGTAAAAGTTACCATTTTTGTCTCATTAATTACGTACCAAAACAACATCACAAGTGTAACGGTTCAAATAGCACGCAATCTTATATTTCCATGTCTCAATCCCAAAGGTTTCACTTTAGGTCTAGAATACTTTCAAAGACTATGAAGGATGAAATAATTTTTCACTTTTCTAGCTCAGTTTGAACCCTTGAAGCCACATATTAAATCTGATATTCTAACTTTGGCCGTCCTTTACCATTTAAAAAGAGGTTTAGAAGACCACTTGTGGTGCCCCAAAGTGTCCCGAAATCAATAATCAATAACAATCAATAATTCATTCTCATCAATATAGAATTTCATTTTTCTATTTTCATAAAATTATTTTTTCTTTCATTTTAAATTTCTTTTTTCTTCCTGTTTTTATTTTGTTTCAATGGGGCATTCATGTTGTTGCTAAGAATATCAAATTTAAAATTTAAAACTTTTCAGTTGTTCTTGACAAAAAGCATTTTTTTTCAACATTTGTTTTCTGACATTAGAGACGACGCTTTGGCCTCGTTTCTCATTTTTCCAGCGCGGTCGCCGACGGTTTTCCCCGGACTCGAGGTTGCAGTTTTGATATATTTCATTTACAACATGATCGTGTTCATGGTCAATTAATGGTATTACCTGCAAAAAGATTTTACTATCACTAAAACTCAATCTTCAATTGTTCTCAAAATTTTCTTATATAAAACTCGAATTTATTTAGTTACACCCACTGCTATGTTTGGTCAAGGGTTTACATTTTTTACATTCAAATCTCACAAATGCCCATCAAAGGAAAATCTCTTTAGAATTCTCTGTTAGTGCAATGCTATTTTTTACAAACAACTTACCGATGTCATTATTTCTCAATTTTCTCTATAAAAATGACGTCAAGAGTATGTCCAGGTTTTTTGTAAATATGTCTAAAATTATTTTAGCTAAAAATTTAATTTAGTCTGAAGGACGCCATTTGGAGTCCTGAAAAGGCAATCTTACCGGTTTCACTCCAGTTTCTTGGCTAAGTTCAAGACCACTTAATTTTAGACCGAATGCTTTAAGAAAGAATAAGAAAAGAGCTTTTTAACAGCACCAAGATCTTTGTCTATTTCTCACGCTACTAACCTTGACGGTCATTCGAAGTTTGAATTTTCAGCAAAAAATATCTGTACATTTTTTATTTTTTTTGAAAAACAAATTAAGTCTAAGCAAATATCTTTGGTCCAAGGTTAAGACTCTACTGTTAAAGAGTCAGTCAAAATTTCTCCAGTTCAAACCCAATGAACAATACAGAAATATCGTGACTGAAACCATGGTTGTCTTTCCTTCTAATTCTTTCCAAAAAAAATACTTCTAAAAGGGATACCTACAACTCTGACATATAGAATTAACAGGGAAAATTTTCGGGAGCTTAGCCTTAAGCAAAATTGCTCATAGCTATATATAAGAAAATGCATACCTCAGACCTCACAATGATAGATAACTTAGAGCCGGACCCATAGCGATAAACTAATTGGCTTAAATCAAAGTAAATGATACGCTGTGTATCCTATAATTCATTTTCCGTTCTTTAGTACAAAAGTCTCTCAAAATCGCTTAAATAAAAGAGGCAAATTTCTGTCTCGATGGCACGTTTTCCGAACTCGCTTAAGAGACTTTACTACGGAAAACTTGAGTGATCTCAAATTGGCAGGTCCACAACCTCGTATACTACAATCGTTGTCATTAGTTTCAAATACATTAGAAATAGCTTTCATTGAAAGCATTTTTTAACCATATCAGTTCAGATCAGTCCCCTGCTGGGAACTTTCTTAAAATTCAGTTATTTTCATGGTATGATATCCCTTAGTAGAACAAAAAAACTTCAATAAGTTTAGATTTCAAGATTTAAGTTCGCTTTTTGATTTCATAAATCCGCGGCTTTCCGCTTCCTAATTCAAAACTCATTCATTGTACGTTAACTTTGCATTGCCATAATATTGCTACCTCGTTCCCAGCATACCTCTGCAAGTGTAAAAATCCCTGGGGACGAGGTTGCATAATAATGCTGTAGTTATAATGGAATGGTAGATTATGACGTAGTTTATTGATTGGGAATGTACACGTTTTCTTTTATAAGAACAATTTTATAAGAACATCGAGTCTGAGATTGGGTGGAAAGCTTTTCCAAAAACTATGAAGAACTCGAATAATTTGAGCATGGAAATGTTTCTAATGAAAGCTTAGACCAGAAATTTGGAAAAGAAGGATTGGAATTGAATTCATAGAAACGCTTTTATCATATATATTCCTTTCTTTTCATTTCAATTCGGAACTCTTTGAAGGCCCTGAAGGGGAGGTGCTGTCGTCTTTTCTAGAAATATATGTACGTGACAACATAGTATAAGAAAGCCGCGGCTGGAATGTTGACGGTATTGTTTTTGCCAGCTAATTGAAGTTCTATCTGTGTCTTC
>JAUJPO010054859.1:0-14426 GCA_032270745.1 Tiaropsis multicirrata
AATAAAACCTTTATTTCAATATCTGTCAATCAAGGAAATTATTACGTACATCCTATAGAAGATTGTTTACAAATCTCGGGGGGTCATTATTGGCCAAGCATATGAAAGCCTATAGAATAAGAGAAAGGCCTAAAAGCCTGGAACTCAGTCTATTATGTAGTCTATCTTGGATACTACAAAATAAAAATGCCACGAATTAATGCAGTTTTTTAAAATTCATATAGACATACCTTTGAATAATCGGTCAATGTTGAACTCGTCCAATTCTTCTGTTTCCTTTGCTACTTCTCCTTTTGGTTCTGAAGAAAAGTTAAAAAGAAAAATAGCTTTATATCAATTAATTTGTATCACTTAATTTGATACCCCTTTTATGACGTGTTTTTGCACTTTTTTTAACAATGATTTTTATTTAAAAAGGTTATATAACTTAGTGACTACTGAACCTTCAACATTTAAGTTAGACTTTTCTTCTATCTAATCAAATAAAAATATTAATCAAAAGAACTATTTTTTTCGGCTCCAAGAGACCACACCAAACACCGAATTTATTTCTGGGAGACCGGGTACATTTATTGAAATTGTTGATTATTTGAAATAAACTTCATAAAACTGTTCATTCTCTCTCACCTTTGAAAAGTTGTCGCAAGTAGAAATCTTTGCTGTTCGAGAATTCGTCAGCTTTTGATCTCAATGGATCTGAAAAATATTAATGATGTAAATATTTCATGTTGGTATACAATGTTGTTCCTGAATGAGTCTGAAGCACCCAGTTCGCTCATTGTACTGAAGGTCTTTGCTGATCTGTGTACCAGGCCCGATATAGACGGAATATTCGCCGTATAATTCCGTAGAGAGGGTCTGTTCAATATATTTTTTTCAAACTAAATAATGCGTGACGGTACTTGAAGTGCGAAATCAGGCCGATAGCACTTCCTGCAGAAACCTTTCACCGGGAAATTATCAGCAAAAAAGACAGTAACCACAGAGTATGCTAACGAACGATAAATGCAATATATATAATAAGTCTTCACGCGGTTGGAATCAGTCGTCGTGTTTTCACTGTATTTAATTCCAGCCGCTTTAGGAACTTACAGTATTAAAGTCTTTATTTATGCACAAAGAATGCCACTAGTGTATGTAGAAACCAGGACAGTATATCACTTTTATTCACTATTTGTTCTTTCGTTTTATCCTTGTTTCTACATATTAGTTCGTTTTACAATTTTTACGTCTCAGATGAACAAATCGTCTCAATATAAATTGAACTATTAACTATTTTTAATGACAATCTTTTTGCAACAGACTGAAGTATCTATGCCTGTTCAAATAAATATAAAACTCACCAGTTAAATTATACAATTTATCCAAGTGGAACAAAGTTGTGCTCATCGATTTTGGCAAGATAACTAGAAAAGAGATTCGATGTAGTGAAAAGTAAAAGGTTTGGAAGGTTGACAACAACCTATTAGTATTCAAATAGATCGCTTTTAAAATTTTCGCAAAACTCGGAATATTAAGGCTACTCGGAAAAGTAAACTCGATTATTTATGGCGCACCTTAAATTTACGAGCGTAACATGAGATTTTTAACTCAACTTTTGTTTTTGTAAAAGAGGGTAGACCGAGAACGACGTTGTTTTAACGTCAAAACAACGTTGTTCTAATTTTCTGACGTTATTGTGACGTTGAAATAAGGTTGAAAAGACGTCATATGTCTGTTGGTTCAGAGAGTAAATTATTAAGTAGAAAAATGAGCAAACCTTCTTTTGCAAAGAGTTCATCACATATAGCATTGATCCATTGAGGCATTGGTTGAGACTCGATGAGCCAGTCAAAACAAAGGGAGCTAACTGAGCGAGTCAACTTCGCTTGATTGTATGGATCGTTATTCAATGAAGTCAATGAGACTGATCGAGACAGAGAAACGGTTGACTTTGTGCCTATAAAAATGAAACAAAATTATTTGATTCGTTTTTGATATCAAATTTATGTACTATACATTTCTAGTAGAAGGCAATCTTCGGCAGTTTTTTCTTTTCCTGCAGACATAATAGAGGTTGTGACAGGTCAACAATTTGAAACCACCCAAGTTTTCCGTAGTAAAGTCTCGAAGCATCGAGATAAAATGTTTTTTCCTTTATTCAAGCGATTTTATGTACTAAAAAACGACGTGGTCTCAAATTGGAAGATAAATTATGTATAGTATTTATGATACCTTACAGTAGCTGCAAAATAACAAACTTACGATTTAGATCTGCAAGAAGCTCGTCAACAGAAAATGAACTCTTAGATCTTGGAATTGGTTGAGACTCAATGAGCCAGTCAAAACGAAGGGAGCTGACTGAACGAGTCAACTTCGCTTGAAGGTATGGATCGTATAATGCATCGAAATTTAATGAAGTCAATGAGACTGATCGAGACAGAGAAACGCTTGATTCTGTGCCTGTAAAGATAAAAAAAATATTATTTGATTCGTTTTGGGAACTATCGTTTTTTTGCGCCATGGACCATTTGTGTGCGATAAGTTGAAAATATTGCTGTGATTCAGAATTCCCTGATATAATAATGATCGGAAAGATCCTTTGAATGGGTTTTTCCAAAAAAAATATCCATATTTCTATCTGTTGAGGATGTCGATTTTTCTTAACACCAGCCCCCCTGGATATTTTTGCTGAAAGTTTCGAACCCTCTGGATATCATTGGTCTTCAATCTTTTACCCCCTGGATATTATCGACCCTGGATATCCTAGGCTGTTGGAATATTTTAACCCTACCCCATGGATATCGTTGATCCAGGGGTAGATATTTTATGTTATTGAGAATTTCAAACCCCCTGGATATCCTATATCATCAACAAAGGGGGGAACGGATTCTTTCTTGAAAATCCCAAAAGAATTTTAAAGTAAACGTTGTCACTCACCTTTAGGCTTGAAATCTTGTTTATCGAAAGAAACTGTGCTCTTTGATCCAACATTCAAATGAGCATCTAAATTACGTGGAATATTCCACCCATCATTTCTGGTGGTTTTCACCAATCCTTGTTTTACTAAAAGAAAAATGAAATAAATTGAAATTAGTTGTTATAAATCTTTATTGATTTCTTCAGCGAGCAGAAAGTTTGTTGAATGGGTTATTGTAAAGGCTGCGTTAAATGATCTCTACCGTGTAAAAACATTTGCTACACGGAGAGGATATTGATTGATAAATATTGAATCTTGAAATCCAATTTTCTAAAACAATATCATAAAATCAACACCTTCTCGGACAAAGCTTATTCGGACAAAAAGTGACTAAAATTTTGTCCGAACAATAATTTTGACCATCGAAAATTTCGTCCGATAAGGTAGTTGACTAATCAAGCCGAGGTTCACTTACACGAGAATTTAAATCCTTTTGGTAAAGTACATCTTCGCCAATGTTCTGGCTTTTCTTCTTCTTCTTCCCAATGCAAAGCGGGATTTTTATGTTCGAGTTGTTTAAAATCCATAGTGGAATTTGATTTACGGCAATTTAAATTCTTGCCGTCGAGTAACTCGGTAATGACATGGAACTGTTCCACATCTTTATCCTGTGAAGGATAAATGATTCGTTCACCTGTGAGAATTATAGAAAATAATAAGCAAACGTTTTAGAAATAAATGACCTGTTAGAATGCTCGCCTAACAATCAAAAGGTTGTAGGTTCGATCCCGGTCAGCTTGTTTAGGAAAAAAACATACATGCCAAAGTACAAATGCAAAATATTTTTGAAGGCTCGGTATTATGCTTAGCATATGCTTTAATATTATCCCTAATTTGAGCCTAAATGCTTATAAACGCATTGCTTAGAAAAAAATGCTAAAAACCATGTGTGGTCTTTTTCACTCGTTTTGGGCTACTAAAGTTTTACGAAAATTCAAGAAAAGAAAATACAGGAAACTCGTCGTCCTGCAGCTTTACCGTATTCGGTGACGTAAACTTGTCGCATTTTCACTTTCTTTCTTCACGATTAACACGAAAAAAATATTATCATAAAATTCAAAAACTGGGCGTTTAAAAGGACTACTTTTGCCAGTGATAAATAAAATTGATTTTTTCACAAAGACTTTATTAAAAGTATATATTTTTATTTGACGTCACAAGATGCTAAATCTAAGTTATGACGTCAATTTTTATTGCAAGCGATAAAAACATAAAATTATCGAGCACATTAATAGCAAATAAAAATTAGACTTGTTTTTAAAGCGTACCGTGAATGCCTCCGGGATATATAATTGTATACGGAAATAAATATTTTAATATAAAATAAAAAACATTGACATCTTAATAGCATTTTTAGCCGGAATCAAACCTTGCTCTCCCGTAAAGTGAATACCCAGAATACTCTAGCGCTAGCGCCGCTATAATACGGCCATTATCGCCTCCCCGATTAACTTATTTATTTACTTTAATCAAATCCTGTTGAACTTTGTTCGTTCTATTAGGATCTGTAATGAGACGGAGCGCTCTATCCCGCGTACTGTTTCTTTGTGCTACTCATTCGCTTGAGTGGGCTATATATTGTTACGATCGATGTTACAATTTTTTTTGTGATGGGTGTTTTGTCACAAATCATATATATTTTGTGGAGCCTTTTTGTAGAACCGAACGATATCTTGCCTCTTTCTTTCCCATTTGTATCAGCGAGTGAAATAACTTGGACGGTGGTAAACGCAATTTATATCTACTATTTCTTCATTCAAAAACGCAATTCTAAAATTTTTACGACCGAATGCTAATCCAGTTTTCAGTGTTTCGGACAACATGGGAGTGGTCTACTTCAGTCATCTTCGCGAGCATAAGTTCAATAATAATTTTGCAGATACTCTTGATCCTTTGTTCAGCTGTCGAAATAATTCTATAGAAACAACCGAGCATTTCTTGATACACTGCTCTGATTACTCCAACGAGAGACTTGCAATGTTCAACACTCATCTTCAACTTGACGTAAATATACTTCCGCTAAACCCTAGAGTACACTTTACAATACTTCTCTTTGGGCACTCTAAGTTTAGTAAAGCGCAAAACCACGACATATTAAGCGCAACAGCAAAATTCATATGTCATATAGGTTGTTTTAGTGGAGCCTTGTTTTAAGTTTGCTCAAATATGCTGTTTTTCGAGTTTTTTTTGTTTTCCCTTTTTTTATCTTCAATTATTTTTACTAAATTGTTGTATTTGTCTGATTTTTTTCTTTTTTTTCTCAACTTTTCCTCTTTATATTTTTGGGTTCCTCGCGGTGTAACTTAGCGGTTTTTTGTGGGAATAGGAAGCCTCTTAGTGAAGTGTTTGTATGTTCGTGTAATCTCGTTATAAATAAAAAATAAATAAATTATATAACCGACCCACATGTTGGCCAACATTTTAAACTGATTTGTTGGCCAACTTGTGCGGTTTGCGTTGAGGTATTTTTCTGAGAAAAACAAGTGTCCAACATTCCGAAATGTTTGCCAGCACGTTGGTTGCCTACCGCAAACCACCGCAAACCGAGAAAATGCAAATTTTGTTTGAAATGTCGCCCAACATTTTTTAAGATTTTTTTTTTCTTTTCGAGCATGTTGGTACCCACCGCAAACCGGCCAACATTGTTGGCTGATTTACGAAGGCCTTTACAATTAAGACATGGGTGTTAGGCACCAACATACTCGAAAAGAAAAATACGTCAACGCAAACTGTACCAACATGTTGGCCAACAAGTCGGTTGAAAATGTCTAACGAACGGTTAGAAAAGAATTGCAGGAATAATCCTACAAGCCTTACCATATTCGGTGACATAAACTTGTCTCATCTTGAAAACTTTTTTCTTCGAGAAATATTCAAAAAATATCGAAAAAAATAGCGAAATGCGTTCAAAACAACTGCTCTCGCCAGTGATAAAAATCGAAGCTGACTTTTCCCAAAAAAATTTATTTGACGTCATTTTATATACATTAAAGTTTGTACGTGACGTCAATTTTTTATAACTTTTTTTGGACTCGGGATAAGATATTTGGAAACTACTGGATAGCAGTCAAATTTTCGGGATACCTTAAGGTAAGAAATATTTGCGACAAGACATTTTCGCGAATTGAGTTCTTCGAAAGTGTGTGTTTCGCGGGAGAAGTTTTCGCGAATGGAGTGTTTAGTATGTGTTTCGCGGAAAAAATTCCCGAATTGCCTTGTCCTTGATAAATTTGTCCCGTGAAAGTTCTTCTCGCAAAAATTTCTTTCGGTGCCAAATTGTCCATTTTGTGAGTTTCATTAACTTAACAGAGGTTAAGTAAGGTATTCTCATTTTTTAAGTTCCTTGCTAACATAATATTTAACAATCTCATTTTATAATCTATAAATTTTTTTCAATTCCCTTCAGGTGATAAATCGGGATGAAGCCACGGAATTCATTGCGCTATCAAAAGGATTTATCAACGACGTCAATGAGAAGCTATGGACACTCAAACCGGTATGATAAAAAGATTGTTCTCACGTTACCTTTTAGCCTGTACCAAACCTACACAGGGAACCCTGCACCAAACCTTACTTTTAGCCTGTACCAAACCTACACAGGGAACCCTGCACCAAACCTTACTTTTAGCCTGCACCAAACCTACACAGGGAACCAGGGATTTCTCGAGATTGGTTCATCTTTTTTTCTGGTTTTTTTACACAAAGTTGGTGCCCTGAAATGTGACGGAATCAGATTTTTGTGAAAAATGTTCGTGGCCGATTTAGGCCAAAAACGGCCTTTAAAAAGAAGTGTTTTGGGATTAACGAAACTACTTTTAAAAGATAATTTTTGACGTATATTTTGACCTTTGACCTAAACGTGACACTTTTCGACATTATGAATTTTTTTTTGGTTTTGATCGAGGATAAAAATTGTTTTTTTTAAACAGCATGTTTACCGATTTTTGATTCCTATTTCCAATTCATTTTCCCTTTGATTACTTATCTTTATGTTGAATAGGTCATTTCGCAGTTTTTTTTCTGTCTGATTATCTGACCTTCGCTGTTAGGTAGGTCCATTCAGCATCCGGCTTATTTTTTTCTCTGAGCATTCTTTTATGCGCGTATTACTAATCGCATTCTTCGTCTTGCTTAAAGGCAATGTGTCGTGTTAAATAGGGCAGATACCTAGTCAACAGCCCTTCAGCTGAGAACATTGATTGGCTCTTGAAATTGTTATATTTTGTTTTATTATAAAAGAAATTGTAAAAGTTTTAGAACATCATCACATTCTTTTCTCTGGAGTCGGACTGCTTTATAAACCGTCTCATTTTCTTTAATATTTTGCAGGAACTGTCACAAGAGTTGGAGACACGCATCGTATCTTCACTTTCACAAGCTGATCAACACATGGGAAAATTCCTTGAAAACAATGATCATAAAGAATCTAAAGAAGAGGTGAGGGAAAATGAATACTTTAGTACCAAAGTCTCTTAAAACCGCTTGACTAAAAAAAGACAAACTTTTGTCTCGATGCTTCGTTCTCCAAACTCGTTTAAGAGACTTCACTACGAAAAACTTGAGTGGGCTCAAATTAACCTTTTAGCCACTGCTGTAATTTTTAAGTAATTCTCATTTTCTTTATTTGACTTTTTCATGAATTTGAAACTAGTACCAAACACCCGGATTTTTAATGTGTTTCCGTATAAAAGATCACGAATTCTGAGATAGTAGAGGACGTATTGTATACAATTTTTTTTCTCTTCGCCACAGATCTCACTGCTACAAGTAGACACTCGTGCAACGGCCGCTACCACACCCACAACAACTACCTCTACAAGCAATACCAAATCATCGTCATTAGGCGGCGCTACTGGGGGTGGAGGCTCGGGCGGTGGTGGTAGATCATGGCTGATGTTTGGGCGGAAAGCACATTCATGTAGAGAACGTGTACCCGAAGCAAATACAATAGGTCAGTTTTTTTAATTTAATTTTTTTGAAAAATTACATTGTAGTTTTGTTTCACCTTTCTTCATCTCGATTGATCTAGGGACAATTAACACACTGTTACGAAATCAGAGCAATCAGAATGCAGATTCACACTTTATCTAACTGAAGCAAGTGACAAATAGCAAAAGACAAAATACAAAAGACTTCCAGAACAGAGTTTTTATACTGACTGATGGTGATTCAAATCACTACATCAGAATCTGTCACAAAAAACACGTGGATGCATTTAACATTTTTTAATTGATAGACTTAATCTAAGGGTCAGTGTGATGCTTATCGGATCAGAGAGTAATTTCTTACAGAGCAGTATCAGGGGTATGCAGTCGATTCTATCCTTTTCTTTATACAATTTAAAAAACTGATACCGCCGCTTCTAGTCTTTGCATTTTTTCAACGTTCTTTCAACGTCCTAAAATGCAGAACGACTGTGGAACGGTAAAACTACCTTTCCAGGACGCAAATGTTCATCGCAACGTCTAAGGCTTAAGTGATTATCACCATTACGTGCTTCTTTAAAAAAATTATCATTTTAACATGTTATTCTGACGTTAAAACAACGTTACACGGTCAAATAGGGTAAAGGCTAACCCACTTGCCACCTAAGACCCCTGACCTCCTAGCCACAGCTTTCATGGTGTAGAACAGGTGGAAATTGTAATTGGATATTTTAGGTTCGTGTGCAAAGAGGCTAATAGAATAGAGGAAGAGGTGATGTTAGAAAATAAAAAAAAACACGATGACCTTTTTCCCCAAAATTCCGAACAACATCCGCCATTATTATCATAATTTGCATAATTATGCGGTTGCGCTGGAAATCGTGACGATAACAAAAAGGGGGCGGCGTCGAAGCGGAACAAAACAAATACATCATCTGCAAAGTTACGAATTTATACAGCCTCGATTCCGAGATTGCGAGAATTCGAAAATTATACCAGGCATAATGGCGGTAATTTTCAGTGTTTTCAGTGCTTTGAAAAACGGTTTTTTCAGCAGTGTGATAGTGTTTGCAGTGTTTATGGTAAGTTCTGGACGATCCTTTTATACAGGACAAGCGCAAAATTCAAAATCGACTTAATAAAAATAAAGATACAGTGATACTCTAAAACGGACACTATTACTATCAGTGCGAAAAAAGTGTCCGTCTTATGATTATATAGAGGTCCTCTTTATAGAGATTGAAATGAACTGAAATCAGTCCGTCCGCTCCAAAGAATAGTGTCCGTTATGTAGAGATTCCATTGTATTACTGTACACTATTTGACTGACACTTTAAGTGTCTGCCTCTAGGAGAGTTATTGAGTGGTTTAGCACTGTTTGAAGAATTGCATACGTCGGCTAATTAGATGGGTCCGCCTTCAAGAGAGCCCACTACACAGAGATTTAAATGTAATTTCATTGGCTTAAGATTCAAGAATAAAGTTGTAAAAAAAACTATAAAAAGTGAAAAAAAAACTGTTTTGACAAAATTCTTCATTATAATAAAGCCAACCCATTTCCATTCTATCATACCATCAAAATTTGGGCACAAATTTTATTCCTTAAATATTCCTATCCGGTAGTGTCTCTATGATTTTCCTATTATTGTTGTTAGTTTTAACAAATTTTATTCTCAAGAAACTCGATAGACACTTTTTGTTGTTCTTTTTCTTCGCTTGTTTTTCTTCGTCTTTAATTTTCTTCTTCTCGATGGGCTCTGCTGAGACGGATTTTTCGTCCTCATCCAATTTCCGTTTTCGATTACCGGAAGAAGAATTGTCAGTAGGCTTTTCATCTTTGGCACGCGTTGCGGCCGCGCCGCGTTTGATCTTTGGAATCTTGAATCCGTTGCTGATGGACAGCTTTTGACTGAACTTCATGGTTTTCTTCATTTCTGAATCACTGCGGATTGCGGTTGTGTTATTGTGATGGCTGTGTTCTTGATTTTCACTGGATGATAAAACGGCTCCCGTTAACATTGCGACTTGATTTCTTGTCCTAATTATTAAAAAAATCTTTTCGTGTAACAAATTGACAAAATTTATATAAATTTCGAAGCAAATATCACTGTTTTTTTTAACCATTCAACGAATTTGACAATGTATTAGCTTCAATCGTTTGACGTCTTCTACCTCTGCATCACAAGGTCATCATTAAAGCCTTCTGACAAATTTGATACGCTTCCAAAAGGTCCCAAAAAGGTAAAGTAAACATACAGGAGCCTCTGCTTTCACAAACACAAGAGAACTAAATGTGAAGTTGTATTCACAGCAAAATGATATAAGAAACAGATTTTTGAAAGTTCAAGCAAGGGGGTGTTTTACACTGTATGCTTGCCTTGCGAGAAAATCGATTAATGAAACAACAGAATTTTCATTATTCCCAAATTGATTATTACGCTTTTCTCTTGGGACTATTCTAAATCAATTAGTATTTGTATCGACTCTTATCTATTGACTTTTTATTGTATGTATCTGTTGAATTGTTTGCTCGTTTAGCTGCTAGGCACATCAACAGAAAGTAGTCTCTTCGTTTTGCAACATTAATTTTATATTATACGAAATGCGATAAAATAATCCTCCTTCCTTTCGAAATGTGATGCATAAATGAGATGATCAGTATGTACAAGCTCATGAAGTCGTTTAATATAGGATATAGGCACCTGTCAATTTAAGTTTTCTGTAGTAAAGTTTGTTAAACGATTTTGGAGAAGGAACAATCGAGACAAAAAATAGAACGACACGGTCTCAAATTTGAAGATGAATTACATGCTTAGTTTTATTTTCGTTTGATCCCAGACAAAGCTTTCCAACGAAAATCTTTCTTCTTTTCCATATTTTAGATTTTCTAGAGAAGAAGCCGGTACACGAATGGGATGTGAACGAAGTGGGTCTTTGGCTTGATACCATTGGGTGTTCCGAGTATAAAGAGAATTTCAAACAACATGATATTACGGGTCCTGAGCTCATCAAATTAGAACGGCATGATCTTAATGTAAGTATATTAGAATGATTCTGATTTAAAAAAAAACTATTCGGAGATTTCTCGGTAAGTACTGTGTATCATGAGTCTGCTAAATGACGTGCCCTACGTGCCCTCAATTTTGTGACGTGTCCGCGTGCCTTCGTGCTCAAGTGCCTTGACGTGCCCACGTGTGCTCTCCAAAATCTGACGTGCCCACGTGCCCAAAGTTTTGACGTGCCCTCAGATTTTTGACGTGCCCTCAGATTTTTGACGTGCCCTCGAATTTTCGACGTTAAAACAACGATAGAAATTCTCGCGAGCTGGTGAATCAAAAAATGTGTCTTGTTTTTAAACACTTTTAAATCTGTAGATAAACCCCTTTAGTTTTTAAAACCTACTTTTCTTTTTATATTTTAAGGATTTGGGTGTTAAAAAAGTGGGACATTCCAAGCGAATTTTAGAGAAAAGCAAACAACTAGCACGGTACCGAAAAATTCAGAAACCTTCAAAATGGACGAGGAAAACAGTTTCGTGAGCCGTAACATTTGGTCATCAGAAGGTGTGAAATAATGACGTAATGGTGACGTCATTCTAATGACGTAACGGTGACGTCATGACTTGATTGAGGTGATTGGTGATTTAATAAGCAGACTAAAAGTTCCAACATTTTGTGAAAGAGAGGAAGAAATAGCATTGGTCCCCCAGTAAACACAGAACGACATTATTTTGACATCCAAACAACATCTTGGACGTCAAAACAACGCCTCGTTTTTACCGGGGGTAATGCTATCCTAGGAAGGTCATAGATTCGATCACTTAACCCGCCTCAACAGTTGTCACATTGTACCTTGTATGGGCAAATTATGACTTGCCCCTGCTCAATGGTTTTTTATTCATCGTGAAACAATAGATAGAATCGATAGACAATTACTCTCAATTACTTTTACGATGGATATATACCTCCCACAGACAGACTTTTTTTCGAGGGCGTACTTCTTGTCTACCCGCCACTAACCGAAATTTCGCGCCCTAAACTGAGATTTGCAAGCGAACTTTGTGTAATTTAATGTGTTTGAGGTTTGTGAATCGCAAGTTTTTGTCTATATGGCATGTGAAGTCATTGCAGTTTTTGTTAAAAAGTGACGTAGCGGGCAATTGCTGGCCTGTAATTGCCCGATTGACGTCACTTTAAACCAATCAGATTTCAGAATTTGCGAATTAGAGAGAACCTCGTTCGGGTAATAAGTTCTTACTAGCTGGCAAGCCAGCGTTGTGATGACGTTGTAGCAACGTTGAAAAGACGACTAATATGTGTTGGACATTTCATTGGTTTAGTATAGACAGAGATAGAGCCTTCTGGCTCCATTGCCATACAAATTCATAATTTTCGTCCGTAGCAAAGATTGCGTAATGGATATCATGAATCACCTGTGCATGGCGCGTTTGCTTTTGTTTTGTTGCGTTTTCGGGGACCGAAGTTTGATATTTCGAAAGATTAATTATTTTAGTGAAATTAATTACTATACTATATATTTTTTCTCCCATATATAATTTGGTCTTATTTTCTTTTGAACCTGGAGATTATTAAATTGAGAATCTTCTCAAAAAAGCGACCTAACTCTGAGGATGTTAGGCCATTTCTATGACAATTATAGATGATTTCGCATGTTTACATCTTACCTATGGCTCTGTTTACCAACTCTGAAAGCAAATTTCAATCCCTAAGGCATTTACCATTCTTTCGTCTTTTCACATTTATTAATGACTTTTAAAACTCTTTAAAATTGTGTGTCCTATGTCTTACAAATGCCTGCCATTTCTGGCAGCCAAATTATCTTAACTGCCAAAATCATTTTTTGATTTAATGACTATTTACATTTTGGATAAGCGAGTCCATTTAATAACAATAAACGTCACGGCGAAATCATCTATACTCCCTCTATTATAGATAGAAAGTCTCATGTTTATAGAAAAGTTGCAAGACTTTCTTTGTGTAAATACTCATCTCCCTATAGAAACACCCCGAATCAGACTTTTTTCAAATGTTTGCCCCCTTTAGGGTTTCCTATCGAGGGGGCGTTTGTCAAAGTAATACAGTAAATTGAGCTACCACCAGGTTAGCTAAACCTGATCACCCATATGTATTCATGACCCCCATACAGAAAGTATTGGTCTTTATTTTACAACCACCATTACACATTTCCTTTTCCTCCATGCTGTTATAAAAGAAAATAGATGAAATGTTTGTTTAAGAGGGGGAGGGGGTCAAGATTACATAAGGGTGGTCAGAATCATAGCCAACCTGACTGTATCTACTCATCGTGGCCCTGATTTTTTTCCTGATAGCGTGTAATTTACATATATTATTATTATTATATTGAATTTTTTTGTTAAGGTATAATGATATCCCATATTTAAATTTACTGATAAAATCACGGAATTGTTTTTGTCAATTTAGGATTAGGGTTTTTTCCAGGAGAATTTCGCCTCTTATTATACAATCAAGATAAATTTCTTCATCGTCTTTTTATCAAAGTGGTTAGATTAGAATCAGAAAAACATTTTTTTTAAATCCTTTATTTTACAAAATATTGACTGACTTTTATGAGCGTTTTCATGGTGGAGCTTATCAATTCTCTTGATTGATGATTGGTTACTTAACGCCATTATTCAGTCCTAATCAAAGAATCCCACCAGGTACACACAACATGTTTTTCCAACATTGTTTTAACGTCTAAAATAATGCTCTGACGTAAGAAAACAACGTCGTTTAGACGTCGAAACAATATTCTGTGCCTTCTGGAATTTTATGTTCTGGTAATAAAGTATTAACGGCTCTGCTACAGGCTAGTGTAAATTTTAATAACTTGATATTATTATATATAAATAGTCAATAATAGGCTGGGCCTGTTGTTTGTATAGCAATATTGTTTATCTTCATAATACAAAATGAAAAAGGAATTCCAATGTATATTTATTTTAAACCTGGATATTTCTTTCAGATTCAGTGGGTTTAGTGCACTCAAAAGTATGCTGTAAGCCAAATGCCATCTCATAGCTCTCAACCATTCGTTTTTAATCGACAATATAAACGGTTAGTTTCAAAATAAAAAGACAGTAGTTCAATTTACGTTGAGACGATTAGTTCATCTGAGAGACGTAAAAATTGTAAAACGAGCATTATGTAGGAGTGCACTTTCCATTCAAGTTTCAATAAAAAACAATATTCCCCTAAAATTTGCGCTAAAACGAGCCATATATAGCTAATGCAATAATATGTTACCTTCTATGACTCTTTAAAAATAACCTCTAAAATCAGCTAAAAACTAATAGCCATAGCTTACACTAAACGGGCACCGATTTAAAAGCTTTTTTTTTTAAATGAAATAATTAAAAATTTCTTGTTAAAAGAAATTTTTCTTAAAACGATGCGCTTTCTTCATCTTTTCATCTTATTCATTTTTTCTCCAGTGCTCGGTTTTTTCCGCCCACCACCACCCATTTACGCCATAGACTGTATCAAACTGTGTCTTGTATT
>JAUJPO010054870.1:0-14424 GCA_032270745.1 Tiaropsis multicirrata
CGCAAAAAAATCTTTGAAAAGTTGCGAGTAGGAATTGTTTTAAACGCTCCATAAATCTGCAAAATGATCTTTGAAAAATATCACCTAAAAATCTGACAGATTTCCCGAATTTCCAACTAAAAACAATCGGATTTTTCAGATAAAAGGTGAGTCGGTTGAACGACGCGAACACAAGTTATTTGTGATCTCGGCCTTACAGATTACACTAGCTAACAAAACCAAAATAATCAGCTAAGGTTTGAGGCAAAATTCCTACCTGAAGAGCCTAGAAGAAGAGACAGAAGGATGCTTTTGATCAGCTGAAGAAGAACAGCATAATTCCAAGAAGAAGGTGGGTTTGGTTTATATTCGTGCAGGTTCGTGCAGCCAGGCACAAAATGGGAAAAACTTATATCGGATCGCCAAAAGTCACCTCGGATTATTTCCCGGTTAGAGAATCGGTATTTAGAAAGTCTGTAAAAAAGGTTGTTTTCGTACAGGGCGCAGGCGGGCGGTTAAAAAGGGCGCATAGGCAGTGTATGTTACAGATAAAAAGCTCTTGGACTTGGAGCTGAGCTCTGCTGGTTTGGTACTAGCCTGTACTTGAACATACCGTACGTTCGGACAGAATTTGGGGTTTCAAAATCGGCCTTTTACACAGTGCATGTGCAAAATATTCTGAAAACCCAGGCGCGTAGACAGGAGGGATGGCGCAAAATGTGCGTTGGAGAGCATATTTTTACGATGCATTGATTATATATTTACATTTTCAATAGTTATTGACTATGTCATAAGAATTTACACTCGTACACAAATTTTGCGCCATCCCTGGCTACGCGCCTAAAACCGACCCTTACGGTATATTTCTCAGCCATTTCCCCGCCCAGTTTTAACCAAGATTTTCTCAAATTTCCACTAGAACTGTGAGGCTGAAATACATTCTGGAAAGCTAATGAAATTAATAGCGAAATAGAAAACATGTGATCAGTGATTTATGACTTGATTTGAATGTCTATAATCTGAAATTAATTAAAAACTGAAATCATCGCAAATCTCGGGATAGAAAAACTAGGGGTATAGTTGCAAAATAAAGCTTCTGCTCTACGAGTTTTCACTCTATTCATCCATATTCTTCAAAATGTGAAGCACTTAAGGGATGGGTATGTCGTAAATACGACCCAATATATGAGAATAAAACTATATGTATAAAAGAGCAAGCTTTTATGGCATATGCATGGTGTAAAAGTTATCAAAAAGAAGCTGCATAATCCCCATGTTTACCTGAGCTAAAGTTTGAGGATCGACCAGGGTTCGGAAAATTATTAGAAAAAATAGGCTCTTCAAAAAAACAAGTCCCTCTGAATTAACAATTATCATTCACGTTTTATATTAGATTCGGGAGAAAATCATACACTGAAAGATTTATATATATAAGAAATATATTTTTAGAGTTCAATTTCACCACAACAAAGTTCAAAAACAATATAATGTACAAAAACATGTCAATCTTTAAAATATTAAACCTTATACAAAATACAATATGATACAAAAACCTTTAAAATGGCAACCTCGATTTCCAGGGCGAACCATCGGCGGCCGCGCGGGGAAAATGAGAAAAAGAGGAGGCCTAAGCATCGTCTCTAATGTCAGAAAGCTTATTGCCCTGGGTACAAACAAGCACGGAGGTAAGAAAAACACAATGGACAATCAACTTCTCTGTAATAGTCTAAAAGGTCAACAAATTCTTTATAAATGTTATTAAAATCGGCTTTCTTTGATTACCAATCATTGGTAGAAAAATCATTTCCAAGTATCTTCGCGAATTTAGGGCCATTTTAAGCGAAAGTTTTTCTCGCAAATATCTTTATGTCTAAAGTAGCGGCTGTTTTCAGTTGATGTATGATAGGTAAAAGGTTATCATTCATTTATATCTAAAAATATTCAAAATCTATGGGCGATTCCACGAGCGGTGACGTCTCATTTTTTATTAATAACGGTGCGTTATCTTTCAATGCACCAATTTAAAGTGTATACAGTAGATGGCCCCCAGAAAGCAGGTTAAATTTCAAATGTCCCTTGGGATCTGATAAATTCACTTTCCTCTAACTTTATGTTTTTATTGGAATCTTTGTCCTTTAGAAATTCCTTCGAATGCAGGTTTGGATTTTTTGTAATAACTTTTCCACTAATTGTCACACACATACAATATTTTGTCTATATATTTTGTTTACATAGGAAGTGTGTTACCATATAGAAAAAATAAAATTAATTTTTGTCATTGTCTATATAGAAATGGTTGTTAGAATGCAGATTTATGGCCCCCAGAATGCTGATTTAAATCAAGGCTTATACCCTTTATAAAGGTTCAAAGTTCTGATAGAAGCTTTAAGCATTTTTAGTCTGCAAAATTGACTCACAAGTGTCTCTGGTTTTATTTTTCATGCTGAAATTGACGGGAAAAGGTTGTATTCATGTATAAAATGCACTGTGAAATTTTGGTGGTCAAATATATCAAAAGTTATTAAAAATGCTACACTTTGCAGTAAATCCCTTATCAAAATTTTAGTTAGTCAACTTTCATTAGCTGTACTTACGATTAGTTTTACTATCAAATCAAGAAATTGGAATTTGTTTTGTTTCAATTGGATGTAAGAATGTACCTTACCCCATTATATCGAGTTGTTTTTAATAATTCGGTTTGTACAATCAAATAAGAATAATTTTTTAATGATTTTTGCTTCGTCATTCGTACATTAACCCCTTATTATTTACCAGATAAATATGTTTTAGCATCAAAAATGTTTTGTTCTCAAAGACAACATTGATACTAAACAAACTAAGCCAAAAGAACCTTTCATAAACCTCTCTCTGTCGTCAGGAAATCTCGAATTTCAACAAACCTACATTCTGGGGGACATTATACTGTAATTGATAAATGTGTCCTTGTGATAAACGTGTTAGTTTAAAAAAGAATTCGTAATTAAACCTTTGAAGATTCAATTCCAGAAGAATGTCACCAGGAGTCAGAGCAGACATCTTTCAGCAGCGCATGAAAAGATTAAATACAAGTACTCAAAAGTAGTAATGAAAGAATTGGAAAAAGCAGTAGATTATTGCCGAGCCAACAGCTGTAGAGGATATGCTGCAACTGCTACTGGAAAGTTTCAACACACCATAGATCCAAGAACGATCAATAGACGCCTGGATTCAACGAACGATAATGTTAACTCAAACCAAGAAAAAACTCATCAGCGAGTCCTCACTCTTGAAGAAGAATCAAACTTTGTGGATTATCTTTTAAACAAGAAAAGGTAAGCCGGTGCATATCCTTTGGAAATATTTTGGAAAACTATGTATCTTTTAGAAGTTCTGATTTTTTCTGATTATATATTTTTTTCTTCATAGATGTTGCCAAGGTTTAACCCGAAACGAGACTGACGATGTTATCCTGAACATCCTAAAAGTGCGAAAAGCTGTTAACAAGACAAGTGGTCGGAGACACGTAACCTTATCAAAAGCTGCAAAAAAAATTCTAGCAAGAAAGAAAGTAGGCAGATCATTTTGGCGTCGAATGCATGCTCAATACCCGAAGCTTGGTAAAAAGAAGGTGAACAAAGTTTCTGTTTCAAGAGGTTTAAATTGTACCCTTCAAATGGCCATTGAATACATTGACGACCTTGCGGAAGAGTTGATAGATACTGGCAATGCTGCGAACATGAAGCAGGTAAAACACGGGGAATGGAAGGGAGATATCGATACATTGAGGATATAGGCACACGATGAAACCTCACAATTTATAAGTTACACTAGTTCAGGCAAGTCACGCTCACTTTTATTTGGTGGCAAAGGCGAAGATTGTGTCAAACTGGTTAAAGAAAATAGAAACTGTGTGGCGGTCCAACCTTTTAGTTCATTTCAAGGCGATTTAGCTATGTGTCAGGTGATATTTTCTGAAAACGTAATGTCTTTATGCAAGGATAAGGACTTAAGGCAGTTCATTTTGCCAATAGACACATCAGGTGTCACACAAAAGTATGACCAACTGAATGATAGACTGCATAAGAAATACGAGGAAACGAAAACTAGCAAGTTTTCATGCTATGCCTCTCTCAATCGGGAAAACTTCATGACCCTTTTATCAGAAATATGGAACCAGTGGGCATTACCAGAGGCGATTCAAAAAGCTGGGGAAAAGGTTGGAATTACATCATTTGGCTTAAATGTTGCATGGATGGACCAGGGAAAATTTGAACGAGCTGAGGCTTACATCTTACATGCTCAACCTACTGTAACTCTTGATTCGCCAGTCTATTTATTTTGGAAAGAAAATTTAGGGTACTACAAGCACAAGTATGAAAAAACTCAAGAAAATATCGACACTTTGGAAAAAATACCCTTTGACCCGAAAGCAGTACCCTCAGTTTTCAGTTTCGATAGAATAAAACCTAAAAAGACAAAAAAAGGTTAGAGTAACATCGGTGCACGGATCCATGACTTCAATGGATATTTTAAATGTGGTGAAAGAATATAACCAAAAAATGAAGAAAAAGAAAAGAAAAAACAGGAGGCAAAAGAGCGAAAGCAAAAAATCACTGAAATGTTTCATCTCTGTAAAGAAGATTGTAAGTGTGACAAAATTAATGGGAAATGTGTTGCGATTTCATTAAAGCAATGTCCTAGCTGTCATTCTGTCGTAAAGCCACAATGCTCCAAGAAAGCTTGTCGAGGTGAAGATGGCAGTAAGCCCGTAATGACGAAGGTTGTGGAAGCAAAAAATAAATCTTCGATCAAAATATCAGTTTCAAGCTCTGATGAATTCGATGAAGGACTGTATTATGATTATGACGAGTCAGACGTTTTTTAATTTTTTTTAGGAACATCCTGTATTTGTATTAGAAATATTTTTATACGACATGAAAAAGTAATAATTTGCGTCGAAGTAAGCCTACAATACGAGTTTACAATTCATTTTGATGAAGTTTGGGGGATAGAAATTGTGGTTCCTTATAATGTAGGTCTTCTGGTCCCTAGATGGGTATGCTAGTACACTTAGTTCGAAAATTTCTCCGAATAGCCTTTTTATTACCTGATGATTATTGATTTTCTGAGAATCTAAATGTTTGCTCGTTCTAAAAATATCTAGTTTCCTGGAGTTATTCTCAGTTCTTGAGCACTTAATTTTCGATTAAATGAAAATTTTCTGTTATTTCTAAAAAATCTAAAAAAAATAATAATCAGACAGCTAAAACGTTTGATTTCATGAATCCGCATTTCCTACGCAAATGTTTTGGATGATTTTTATCACCTGAATGTAAATTCTTTAATCAGTATTACGCTTTTAAGCGAAACCTACCTGGGGGCCACCAGCATTCTGGGGGCCATCTACTGTAGAATTTTCTCTTTCAAGGAGTTTAAATTGTCACCAAATTTAATGTTCCCATGGGTGCATGTCTGAGTAATTGATTTTTCCCAAAGCAACCAAGCAGCAATTTGCTACCAAGGATTAGATACAATAGAATAGTATGAGTGGAGCCTCAATGTGTTTTTCTTACCTCTATGGTACAAGGTTGTTTAAAATGTAGGTATTGTTGTTATTATAGGTACCACCAAAAATGTGGTTCATTTAATAAATATATAATTCCATAGAAGATATTTAAAAACTATAGTAAAAACATAGCAAAACAACCATGAACACAATAATTGGCTCCATAAGCTCCATAATCAAGTGGACATTTTTACGATCCATAGAGATTATTTTTCTACTCATTGTGAGAGAATTCTTAAAGTTAGGACTATAATGTTGAAATTTACAACACTTTGAGAGACTCAATTTTGATTTTTTTGTTTTTATTACCCTTAGAAAAGATTCCATAGTCTCAAAAAGGTATCCTTATGGCTCGCTTGCGCCCGTCATCTTTTTTGCTCAAGTACAGTAATCCCTTCCTCCCTCCGGAGTAGTTGTTAGTTGGTATTTGAAAAGACTTACAAAAGATGAAAACATTTACATGGTTAGTAGAGTGAGAGATAACTGTCCGTTTTCGAGGTGTACGATTTAACTCGACTGAAAATGAACGGTTTGAAAACCTGCCAATCGATGGTGTTTTCTGATGTGGAATCGTGTAAGCTAAAACAAAAGATAAATTGAAACAATAATTTCAGTTGTCATGGAATTTTTTTTTTTTTTTGAGATGAGAACAATAGAAGTGATTGGTTAATTCACAATATCCATTACGTAATCTTTTATACAGAAACATCCTAAAAGACCCGGTAACAATAAAACTAGTGGCAAACATCCGGTCTTTTTGGATGTTTCCGTATAAAAGATTTCGTTATGAATAATACCTTGAATAACGGCGAAAACGTGCAAAAACAATAACTACCCCTCAAAACTTCTACTATGGGTGGTCCAAAAAATAAGTTCGGGCGTTTGACGGCATCTTGGGGATGCACCAAACTCAATTATGCACCAAACTCAAATTTTCTTTCAAATAATAGAAAGAAGGTTTGGTGCATAATTGAGTTTGTTCATTAGATAACAAGTTTTCAAAAAGGGGACAAAAAGGGGCCATTTTTAAATAAAACTTTATCCTCACATTAATCTAGCAGACACCAGACGTTTTCTCAACGTTTGTTTCGACGTTAATACATTGTAAAGACGTTGAAACAACGTTGAAAAAACGTCTTGTTTTTGCTGGGGAGACGGAAAGAAGCACCGAAAAAAATGCGTCTTACATGTTTTTGGTGTTGCAGATGAAATTTTCCCATTTTAATTTGTTATTCTTTGATTTCTTTGAGCTTTGTAACTGAAGTTGCTGTTAAAATATAAACAAACAGAAAAAATATCATACGTTACCATAGTGATTATGTTCATATAATTCATCTTTGAGACCACATCGTTTTCTAGCACAAAACTAAAAGTCTCTAAAAATCTCTTGAATAAAAGAGATTAACTTTTGTCTCGATGCTTCGTTCTCCAAACTCGTTTAAGAGACTTTGCTACAGAAAACTTGAGTGGTCTCAAATTAGCAATTACACAACCTCTGGGTATTCCGAGATGTCCAGGGCTGAAGCCTTTGCCTTGAACTTTGCACGAGTTCTGCAATTCACGCATAAAGAATTCGCCATTTACGCACCATGTCAGCATCCTCCATAATTTAAGCCTCAATAGACCTTTTCATAAATTACGTCACGAGTTTATATACAATTTTCATACGTCACGCGTTTTCATACAATTACCAACAAGTTGATTATCTCTCACAAGACTCAAAATGAGTCAAGTTTTGATAAGTTGATAAGCTCTCTTGGGATTTAGTTACCATAGCGCTCAATTCAAAACGAGACAGTCGTTGCTCGTGACGTAATTTATGAAAAAGTCTATTGAGAACGAACCCGGCAGGCACATTATTGTTTTAACGTTCAAATAACTCTCTGACGTTACGCCTGTCGAGATAACTTACCATCAAATAATTATGTTCACATGTGTTCTTTGCCACAAAGTGCTGATTTTTCCTTTTCTTTTTTTGGACCTCCCAATTGTTCGGTTTGGTTTCGTAAGAATAAAATATGTTGACTGTCTTCTCGTCCGTCATCCGGTAGTAACCGATGTAAATGTGCGGATCACGGTACGGAGGTGCTTTGAGGGATTGAATCGTTTGCTTTGGTTCTTCGGCTGACGTAAGGATTATACATCGACCTAAAAAGTAAAGTCATAAAATTGAGAAAAAACAAATCAAAATTCTCAAATATGTAAGGGTCGCAAAGGATAAGGCGGACAGGCTCGCGGATACAGAGGCTAGGCTATATAATCAACGTAGGAGAGTACATTAATTATCATCTTTACCTAATCCTTAAAAAGGGTACACATTTTTGAGGGAACTAATTTTTGCGACTTTTGCGGTTTCTATTGTTCTATAACAATAAAAAGTCCAAGATCCGCAAAATTAAGTTCCCGCAAAAATTATTACCCTTAAAGTACCCTCCTTGAAGCAGAAAAGGACCGACACGGGCGGAACACATTGAATATCTAAGATGAGGAAATTTACCGGAGGAATGTTACAAAATAAAATATCTTCTTTCTTATTACTCTCTCTGGCCTCTCTATCCGGATTTTTAGTTTTAGATTTTAAGTTTTCCTGGAAACCTGATTCGTGGAAAAAAGTTGCTTCGTAAGAGGATGTTTACACTACGTAGAATTCTTTTTTAAATGCAACATATATCTATTTTGAAAACTGAAATTTTGACGATGGGTAAACATTTGAAAGATGCTGATTTCAAAATTTTGGAACCTACTTTTCCAGTGGAACGGTTTAAACTCATTAAAAGTCTATCACGTAATCTTTTGCAGCGGAAAAATCCTTAAAGAACGGCTATCCGAGGCTATCCGAGGGGTAACTCTCAATCCTCAACAGTGAGTGTAAAACATATAATTCATCTGCCAAATTGAGACCATGTCGTTCTTTAGTACAAAAGTCTCTAAAAGTTGCTTGAATAAAAAAGACAAATTTTTGTCTCGATGCTTCGTTCTCCAAACTCGTTTAAAGAGACTTTTCTAAGGAAAACTTCAATGGGCTCAATTGTACGTAATGGATCTCTTTTAAGTGACCTACCATCAGAGAAGAATCTGAGATATTTGTAGTATATGACCAAATGGAATGGTTTGTAGAACGAATCCACGTTTTGTTCACCAGCGCGTACGTATGTGTTTTCACTGATGTAGACACCTGAAAAGATTATCGAAGCAATATTAAACTAATATTCAGTCACTTATTTTCTACATTAAACCTTCTATTCAATAAAACAAATTTTAAAATATCATAAAATCAAAGTAAAAAAGGAATTATTTCTTTCTGTACTACACGATTGAGAAGAATATGTTGCAAACAGCAAACTTAGTAGACCTAGATCAAAATCGAACCAGAAAAAGTTAATTAGGCATAATTGGACAATGATATTTACGCCTGAAAGTATGAAAAATATAAATATAAATATATTTTGTCAATTATATCATGCATCTGATCTAAGCTCATCTTGTTTCCTGATGTAAAAGGCTTTCAAGCCCCCAATGTTATTTCTTTCGATCATTTTATCGCAGATGATGTCCTCTTGTATCCTTATTGTCCCTATTAGCTACTTTACAATAAATTTCCCATAAACGTTTATACTCGTCACTAGCTTCGGTCTGTATAATGTTGCATCATAGCAATGAGAATTTTTTCTTAGCGTTAATGGTATTTTCTTTAAGCACGAATTGCATATATAGGTACCTCATTTAAAATCTTGTAAGAAGAACCAATATTTTTTGGAGACAAGAAGAAATCGTTAAATAAAATAAAATAAAAATAAATATTCAAGTCAGCTTGCTATTGTTGTCTGTTGATTTGGGTCGTAAATGTTGTGCTGGGAGTTTGGAATTTTTGGATTTCAGGTGGGAGATAAAGGTTATGCTGGGGGCTTATTCATTTAGGTGGGATTTGGAGTCTTTCACACATTTTCTATTGATTCATCCAGTATTTTCAAAAAGGTTTTTAACAAAACAAAACATAAAGAATAACTCTTTTCTTATCAAAAGTTATTATTGTCATGCTTACTAAGTCAATTATTAAGTTAAGGGTCGGGTCCCTCTAATAAAGTACTGTTTTAAGGTGGGACCCTGTTTTTGGCTCGGGCAACTTCCCCGATCCGGTAAGGTAAAGAGGTGGGACCTTATCTCAGATATCTCAGGTGGGGGAATAGGATTGTGCTGGGACTGAAAATTTCAGGTGGGACCTGGAACCCCCTTGCACACTATGGTTTAATGTATATAAAGAGCTCATCCTAGTAAAATATAAACCGTGTCTACTCACCGTCAAACCGCAGATGTGGTCTTTCTATAAACATTCTTCGCCAACTATTTCGATATTGTTTTGTTGTGCAACATTTCATTCCAAAAGTTCTAATAAAACAAAAAAAACAAAAAATTAATTAAAAATTCATTATTCACGTAAGGAAACTGATTTCACGCATTCATGTAAAGAAATTTCAAATTTCACAAATTCATGCAGCGAAGAAATCCATTCACGCAATCACGCAAACCACTGGGGGTCTCGTAGTAACATTATGAAGGATTGAAAATCTAACATTGAATGAATCTTTCCCCTAGTCTAGGAATATTTTTGGATACAGTATCCAATATAACAGTAACTAACAACAAATAAATATCGGAAAAAGAAACGAATTGCCTCCCATTTAAAATGTTCCCTGATAAGATATACTTTCTTGAGATTTTCCACTGATCTCTGTAATACACTGCACACGCTATCTTCTTATGAAGAGTGAAATAGTGTGTTCAGTTTTGGAAGAAATCCGCCATGTTGTTTCCAAGGTTTTAGAGAAAAACAAACAAACCTGAAGCATATGACTTTCCAAAGCTCTTCGTCGTGCGCACTGGCATAAAACCATTTGCATACCTTTGGTAAAGAAACAGTATCTTTTAACCATTTGTCTATCGAAGGGTCGGGCTTTAGGGATCTGGTCCGCACATACCTGTCATCCCTTAGTAGCCCCGGATTAGAAGCCACAAATCTTTATGCAGGAACAAGACGTTTTTCCAACATCTTGTGTGTCTACTGGGATATGCTTTAAGAATTTAAGTAGTTTATCAATTTTCGAGATAGAGAATGTCAATTTAAAAAAATCTAAATCTTTTTAAAATCTTACTCGATTTATGCCTCGTGAAATTTGAAAATTAAAAAAAAAAATACTGTTTGAATCGTAACTACACTATATACCTGACCTGTTTTGCATACAGATTTGTGGCTTCTTATCTAGTTCTAATGCGATTTTTCAGTGCAGGTGTGTTTTATGTACTATGGTTATGGTATAATTACTTTATTGCATGAGAATTTTGCAATAAAGTTTTTTGTGGACCAAAATTGCATTTCGCGGATGAAGCCAAAATCAGAGTTTCGCGGTATCCAAGAGAAATAGAGTGTATTTTGCAGTGTTTATAGTGTATTTTTCGGATTAATTACTCAAATTTCGCAGATTGTTGCCAAAAATTACATTTTACAGCATTATAATTTTGCAATTTTTCGAGCTTGACCACAAAACCGCAAAATTTTCATGCAATAAAATATTTTTTTTAAACATGGAAACCCCAAATTTTTGGACTTACCATTGAGAAATGATTTTAAGTGATTTCATGTCTAGTTCTTTGGAGACTATCCAGCGTATAATGTTCATAAGCAGCTCGCTTGGTAATGCTGATATATGTGTTGACTATGAAAGGAAATTTTAGTAGATATATTAGACTCGTCTCCCCAGGGGGATCGGTACTCAGTGTCGGATTCAGAAGGTTCTCAAAAAGTTTGACGGAGAGTTTTGCTTTTGTTCATATTCCTTATTTGGAAGTCTAACACTCTCCGACAAAAATTTTGAGTACCTTATGTATCCGTATATGGGATGGGTACTCAGGTTCTCAAAAGTTCGACGGTGCGTTTTGCTTTTGTTCACATTGCTCATAGAACTGCTCTCTTAACCCATTCAATGCTTTGGAAAGTGATCTGTTGTTTACATCAAATTTGAAGAAAGGAGCACATTTCTAAAAGTGTACGGGCCTATTTGATCAGCACTGTGGGAAAAGTAATGTCTTGGTAGGTATGTGTCTTGAATGAATCAGTAAAATATGTCTCTAAAACAGGTATTTTTTATGAAAGATCTTGCTCAATTAACAAGCAAGAATTCTACCAGTTTCGAATTAATAATAATTTTTCTTACAGTCTGTGGTAATTTTGTAGAGCAAAGTCCAGTAACATGCATCAAAGAAAGTTGTTTTGTCAAATTTTCAAAAGGAACACTATTAAAAGAAATGTCAATGTACGTAAATCACATTTTGCAAAAAATCTAAACCTAATCCTAATGCTAATTCATTTTTGCTCAAATTCAAAAGGGTTTCATTGCAATATATATTTTTCAAAATTTTGTTACTTGATTACCCCTTGCTTTATAAAAAAATTAAAACAAGACGAATGAAAGTCGAAAATTTCCCTCACATATTGCTGATAATTGCTTGAAAAATACCTTTGAGATTAATATTTATCAAAGTAATGAAATGAGAAATGACTTGTGCATTAAAAATTTGTTTACAAAATATAATTTTTTTTTTCATTTATATGTTTTAGAATGCACTGTTAATTCAGAATACATATCATCTCCTGTTTTTCGTAACGTTATATCCTGATAGTAAATAATCACTGAAACGCCCAGTACGCGATTACGTGAACGGGCCATACACAACTCTTGTGTGCTGTTATTTCGTATCTGTGTAGTGATTTACATATTGGAGTGAGTTTCTATTGTAAATGTATCTGTGTTGTAGATCACGGTGCCTTGCCCAGGAGGTAAGTTTCAATCAGCTGATTTGTTAGAATGTTGGTTTCGGTCCTGGTCTTGGCAGATAATATGGTGTTTGTCGCCCTTCATGTGGTGACAGGGAGCTAATTTTCAGTGGTAGTGACCAATGATTATAAGCAAAATGTTGAACCTTTTTTTCAAAGATTCAGGGTAAAAACCAAATGCAAAATTAAGCAAATGGAAGAACATTATATCTGTGATGTTATACTATATTTAGTGAACCGGAAACACACAGGTCCTCAAAAGCATCTAAAAGTTTTTTGAAATTTCGTCTCCAGTTACTGAAAGGTGTCCACTATTATTTGATCAGTGATCAGAAAGCTTAGAAACGTAACATTATTTACATTTCATAGGCAAACCAAACATCAGCCGTGGGTCCATTACGATTATCCATTAACTTCTAATAGGCAGTTTTAAATTTAAATCTTGATGGGGACATACGTACATATTATAAATTGTATCCAAACAACTCAATGATTGTAATATACAATACATGCCATGTATTAAATATCTCTATTGTAATTGCAAGGTACAATTACATTAAAAGATGAAAGGCATTAAACGAAATTTATCGACAAGGTTTAGCGTTATTCCCAAATGACCTCTCACAACGTAATCATTTAATGGGATTTTTCGTCTATCTTTATGATGAGCTACAATATATGCAATGGCGGTAAGCATCGATTAAATCCTATAGCATTAATGACCTATGCATACATGTACTTAACAGTGTAAACAAATAGGACAAAGCTCAGAACTCATATGCAGTTCAGTAAATAGCTTTAGGCAGAATTATGTCAATATTCTTTTGAAAATACCATCTCCTGTTAATGACGGACATGCTCTTAGTAGCCTTAGAGATGCTACGACACATGGGATTACGTTTGTATCTTGTGAATCAATATTAGAAAATTTGCATCCATTTAGCTAATCACAGCGGTACAGTAACAGTATGTTGGTTCATACTTTTGTAACATTTTCCGTACTTTCTTTTGTCTCTGCCAATTTTCGTTCTGACTCTAAAAGATTGTATGAAGATTTGGCTCCAGCTTTTAAGACAGCCCATTTCAGACCTGTATTGAACGAGTCAGATATCGTCCAAGTGAAAGTGGAGCTTTACCTCGTTGGAATATACTCATTCGATGTAAGCGCTCAGGTACTCCGAAGCAACGTGTATTGGATGATAACATGGATGAACTTGTCTTTCCGATGGCGTCCTGATCGTTTTGGAGGCATCCAAAGCGTCAATGTTCCAGTACAAAGTATATGGTCTCCGGATTTAATTATTAGAAACGGAATTGGTGAAACAAAAAAACTTAGAATTGATTCACAAGTGGAGAAAATTGAGTTATTCTCGGATGGGAAACAGTTATGGTGGCCCGGGGGAGATACGGAGACAAGGTGTTCGTTCGATATTTCTAATTATCCGTTTGACTCTCAAGTATGTGAAATCCTTTTAGACAAATGGTATCTCAATGACTCCAAACAGTCTCTAGAATCTGTAAGAAATAACATAAATACTGACATGTTCAACAAAAATGGTGAGTGGGAACTGAGTGGAACGAATGTAACAAAAACAGTTCTTTTATTCGAAGGTCATTCATTTACTCGCCTACATTTTACCATTTATTTGACTAGGCGATGGCAGAGAAAATGTTTATCAATCATTCTCCCCGTCATCATCTTATCCTTCATCAACTGCTTTTGCTTTTATTTGCCTGTAGATAGTGGTGAAAAGACTGGACTTGCCGTTGCCATTTTTCTTACATTCATATTCCTATTATCTGGTTTAAGCAACAGTATCCCACATTCGTCTGTGAAGATGTCCTATTTTGAAGTGTACATTAACGTACAGCTGACTTTAAGTGGATTTACCGTTATACTAACAGTAATTGTATTGTCAGTGTATAACACACCATGTCATAATACCTATCACGTGGTATGGTGGCAGACAGTCCTTCTTCGGATTTTCAAAAAGGTGCAACTAAACAATCTGGATATTAATCCTTCTGACAATGATGTAAATAAACACCAGTATGGAGACAATATAATGCG
>JAUJPO010054881.1:0-14423 GCA_032270745.1 Tiaropsis multicirrata
CGATGCTTCGTTCTCCAAACTCGTTTAAGAGACTTTACTACAGAAAACTTCAATGGGCTCAATTTGGCAGCTCCATATCCTCTTTGCATCTCTAGTGTATATCAGATATCAAAATGATACGGCCATATTACCCCATTACACTATAAGGAAAATAATTTCCTTTCATGTATCTTTTTAATTATATTTTTCCGCTCCAAAATCCACTATGATTACATAACATAATCCACCACTATTTGGAGGATTATCTTTTAGCGCAGTCTCCATAGGGTCAGGTTTCCCCTGCAATTATAAGAATCATTTCAATGATAAATTGAATAGTGTCCTGACAACTGAACCTTTTTGTTGTGTTCCAGGGGAATTTTAGAAAGAACTTTCATCAACGTCAGCTTAGCAACTAGAGCATAAGCTCAAAACCGTTTAGATTTAATAGAATATAGTATATTCTTTTAGTGTGTTTAGAGTGTTTCCACTGGCTGCTTCAGTGGAAAACCTACTTTTTCATTCATATGGAGAAATTGCTTGCCTCAGTTCTCTCTCACCCGGGGCAGTGGCAGTTCTCTCTCACCCGGGGCAGTGGTAAAATCAATAAACACAAAGAGTCATTGTTGGGTGGAATATGATGAAAGTAGAAATTGACCTGAGGATGTGATCCAGCGTCTCTATAAAATTAAGACACTGTACACTCCCAGCATCTCTTTACTCGATCTCCTGATTTAAGATAAGTGAGACAGAATATCTTGTTATTTCTTCACTATCCCAGCAGATACACAATGTTATTTCAATGTTGTTTCAACGTCCAAATAACGTTCTGGCGCTGGAACAACATTATTTGGACGTTGAAACACCGTTCCGTGCCAGCTGGGATACTTGCTCAGTTCGAACCATCGTTGGCGGCCGCGTGGGAAAGTGAGAAAAAGAGGAAGCCTACATCTCTAATGTCGGAAAACTTATCGCCCTGGATACGAGGTTGTAGGTTAAGGCAATTGAGTTTGTCGGAAAATCTATTCCCCTGAGCACAAGGTTGAAGGTTAGCAAATTGAGTTCATGATTGTCATTCAACTTTTTTGATTAATTTTCATTTTTGATTCGTCTTGAAACGCAAACAGGATCGCCTAATCCTGTATTATCTTTCTTGATAAATAAAAGCCTAGGAATCTTTAAATTCTTCTTTTTATTAGCATAGTATCGCAAAGCTAGACTAGAAGATGGTGCAAGGAGTAAAATAATATATCTAGTTCTTTGTCTTGCTTTGCGATGCGCATTTCCCATGATGTTGTTTTGACGTTGAAATAATGTTAGCTAGACGTTAAAAGACGCGTTCTGCGTTTATCGGGGTTATTCTATACCAAATTTAAAAATTGTTTCGCAGCCCTCTCATAAAAGGATATGGTATATCAAATCAAGCCAATTTTTTAATAACTTAACAACTAAATAAGATATTTTTCCTCATAGGAAGTAGATAAAACTAAAAAGATTATGACGCGACTTAGTGGATTATTGCTGAGGGGTTACCATTTACTGTTATTTTTTAATAAAGTTTAAACATTTATTTTTTGAGAGATTGAAGATGTTTTTAAAGATAATATCTAGAAAATCGTAGAAATTCAAAATCAAATGGTCTCCAATATTTTCAGCAGATTTTCTCGCTGTGTAAATGTCCTTGTTTTGTTTTGATAATGTTGCTGCTGCCAGTTTTAAATGTGTCCGAAAATATAGTTCAATTTTGAATGGAAATTTGTCCCGGACAAAGTTTGTATTTTCAGGTATTATAACTATTTTATTTATTTTGGAAAATTCACAGATAACTAGTCTCTCCGCAGATATTATGAAAGGGAGATAAGAAATGCACTATTAATGTATAGAATATGACGTGCTCATCCACTCTATTGTTTCTTTTGAAATTATTAAAATATAAATACAATAACAACCTTTTCTGAAGGGAATTATAAAACCTCTATGCTAACTATTTTGAGCCTGTGCCGAGAAAAACTGACTCTACCAATAGAATCCTGGTAATACTTTGTACATGGAAAAATTTACATTCATCGTCATAACATCATCACCATAGCACCCCCTATATCACTTGGCACAGTACACAAACCCTTGGCCCTAGGGCATACATACCCCATTGAATGCTATTGATGATTCTGATAACGCATTGATGCACCCTAAGCCGCACCCTCGGCCCCAAGGGTCACGTATTTTTACGACGCAAAAAGGTCCTCATTGAAGCTCAGCGTGGACGTGTGGTTTGGGTCACCACTGGGAGTAGCTCCTCAATATACTCTCCACAAATATTTCTTTATCTCTGTTGGTCATCAAGATTGTTTCATGTCAACCAATCGTAATACTTCCGATTCCTTTGACTTTCTATGGTCTTTAGACAGAGGAGTCCAATAAGACATTTTTGCCAAAAACCTGTGAATAATAAGTCTCTGACACAGGGTCCACTTTTCGACCTCCGGACGGTACGTCCCTGGGGCCCTGGGGCCGTAGTCATTTACTGTGGTTATTAATCAAGGATGCTATTGTTAAATGAATTAATCAGTATCATTATCCGTCGTCAGATTTCCTGCATAAATTATTATAGAATGATTGATTTCGAACGGTTTTCCGTTTTTTTTCCGGTTTTACCTCGTTTTCTTTCGGTGTTGTTAGTGTTAGAGAATACAGAATACCCCGTTTTCTTTATAAGAATAAGCCATGTAGGATTCAACATAAAGAATACAAAACCCAAAAGCTAAGAACATGCTAAGAATATTTTAATGATAATTTCTAAAGAAAATTGCTTGAAAACAACTCAAATCTTTTTCAGACGTGAAAATATTAAGGGACATATTAAGAACATTTGTTTAAGAACTTTCTTCGATCGCAATGTTCTTAATATGTTCTGTTTTTAGAAAAACTGGTTGATTTACGTTTAAAATGCCCATCGTGTAGCTTTGCCTGCAATTACTTCATTAGGATAAAGCATCATTCAAACTTGACTCATTTAAGACTTTAAGCTAATTAATCTTTATACCACCGCTTAACAGGAAAATCGACGCACAGGAAAAACCATAGTTTTAATTACTTTAGAGAAGCACTTTGTATCAAGAATGTAATTACCTTTTTTGTCATTTTCTTGTCTGTGACGTTTTATATGCAACTAATTGATTGAATCCGAAGAGGATTTTGGCATCGAAAATAATTAAACGAAAAGTAAAAAATATGTTTCAGTAGTTAACAGCAGCGAAGACACTATTATCATTAGACATATATGTAACTTTCAATCTGGTATCGTAGACGAAAGAAAAAGGTATTTCATTGTTTATGTGTTTTTATGAGCATATTCCGTTCTTCCGTCGGTGTTTGATTGCGTGATGGCGTAATTAGGGGTTTTTTCTGGCGTGATGTGAGTACAAAACGTTTTTGTGTGATGGTGTGATGGTGTGATTGTGAAAGTGAAATTTTGAACGTGATTGTCATTTGAGAAAATCTATAAGCGTGATGCGTGATTACACGAATTTTTGCATTGTGTATCGACGAAATTGCTTGATGAACATTGAAAATTGGTAATTTTCATGATGCGTGATTGAGCCTGAAATTTAGCTTGACCGCATGATTTGCTGGGTCTGATATAAACAGATCAAAGCAAGGATACAGAAGAATATCAGATAAGTTTTTGTTTATAGTCATTTATCTGAATGCTGTGTTGGCTTATTTTTCACGTTCAGTGAACTTATTGTGACGGAACCCAGCAGGTACGGAGGGCAGGCAAGGTACACAAGGTTATTCCAACATTGTTTTAACGTCAAAATAACGGCGTCCTGACGTTATGGAAAAACGTTGTGTTTTTGCGTTAAAAGAACGTTCCGTGTCTGCTGGATCCATATGAATAATATTTGTATTCCTTGTTTCCATAGAAACAAAGATGGGTTTTCGTGACCGTAGATTTGGACGCAAACGGTTCAAGAACAATGGAAGAGCACAATCACTACCCGAAAAAAAAACAGATCAAAGTGAAGATACAGAAAAACAAGAAAACGATAGCTCATCTTTCATGTTCCCTGGATATTTAACCGTCATACGGAAGTAAAAGCCAAGTTTTTTTTGTGAATGAATATTCATTTATCTCTACCCATCAGACATAAGCCGTTTTTAAACGTTGTTTCAACGTCCAAATAACGTTCTGCCACCGTTAGAAACAATGTTTCGTGCCTACTGGTGTAACCGTAAGTTTTGTTTTTCTAACGGGGACACCCCTGGCGTTTACCGCCCACCCATTGTTTAATTGCGTTTATATGGCGCAAAAAAGAGGATTTAAACAACCGACTCGTTTTGAGTGTTACCGTAGAAAAAAGGTTCTGAATATCTCATGAATCAACTCTGCTTACACCACTGGTCCAAAATACACATATTATCCTGTCTATATTCACAGGAAGGTTCAGTGTATATTATTCTCTGAAAACGGTAGAAGATTGCTCTTCGAAGTTGTCTAATCGAGAAATCAAATCGAAACACTTTACTGAATTGATGTACGGCAGTTTTTTGCCGAGGATGTAATTGCCAGCTGAATGGGCTTTTCATGAAAAAATCTGTGGAGGAGAGTGCACTTTATTATCGTATTACCTTATATGGAAACTTATTACTCTCCGTGAATAAGATAACCTGCCTCATTTATCTGACCCGGGTAACCCCAGTAGTGTTGCCTCAGTCAGATCCAGGTGGAACTTTTTTCACTATTGTGAAAAATCCAGGAATTCTATAAAAATCGAGCGATGGATCGGGGGTATGTTTAAAAATAGTATCTCCAGGGGGGACATGGGTGCTAAATATCATATCCTCGACATGCAAATCCAGGGGGTGTGAAAAATTTAAAAGCTGAAAATCAGGGGGTCCAAGAATTTGTTACGAAATCCAAGGGTATAATTTTTGAAAAATGACTTTCTTAACACAGATTTCTGGAAAAGCCCGATTTCGCTTGGAATTTTAACTCTTTGATCAGGTTTTCCTCTATTATTCTCTATTAGTGCGCAAGTTAAGTCACATGTTAGAAGACAATTTTAACCGTGTCATCTGAGATAAATGTTTGTTTGTGGAGAAGATTTTCTTGATTTTTTAAACTACTCAACGTTACATTTGGTTTTAGAGTTTTTTCGAAAATTTTGAGGCTTTTTACTTTGTATTTTTTTTACATATATGGTGTATTGTTCTATGTTTTCATTCTTCTATACGTATTACGGTACTGTATTTTTCTCTTTGGAGTCTAACCAGAAACCGAAAATTCCGATGAGTCTATGAGATTTGATTTTGAGGTGAATCCTTGAATAGATTTTTATCATATTTGCCCTATCTTCAGTCAGAGGTTTAATTTTCACTAGAATATAAGAAAAAAAGGAAAAAAAAGTTAAAAAAAATAATAGAATTATCAATCAGCGGCTTAACGGAGATAAATTATGGATTAAATAAAGGCCAAAAGGAATAAATCAATATAAAAACTACAAAATTCATACAAAGCCGATTTAAAAAATAAAATTTGATTCAGTTGAAAAAATTAAAAAATACCCCCATTAAATTTCAAAACTTCAATATAATATTTTTTGTGCCTAGCTTCCACTCAATCAAGTATCACCTCTTCTTGGAAATAAATATAATTGAAAAGTAAGAAATATTTTTTGACATTTGAACCAGGTGTTTTTCATTAAAAAAAAATTGTGAGTGAAATGAGTGAAAAGTTCTACCATTAGTTTTTTTCAAGCGGGAGATGACACAGAGTTAAAAGTTGTTTTCAACAGGGGTTTAACCCTTAAACTTTTAAGGAGGTAATTGATAACCACCATTTCGAGACTACCTCATCGAACAAAAGCGTGCGACTAATTCGAGTCGACTAATTCGACTAATTCGAGTTCCCAGGGTACCAGAACATTTATTCGAATTACATGAGTTTTCGAATTATAGGAGTTTGATTAATTTTTATCAAGCCGGACAGGACTGAAGATTTTGTTTGAATTGTATGAGTTGATAAATAGGAGTTCGAATTACATGGGTTCAACTGTATTTTTTACTGCGTGTTTAGTCGAACAAATGTAACTAAAGAAATTTGGCAAGCTGATTGAAATTTGGCTCTGACTAAGTTTTGTTTGATATGGTATCTGAAATTCTGCGAAATCGAGGTCCGAAACCTTACGAAGATATTACCATTTTAAGTTTTATGACGTCATAAAAATGTTTTTTGCGTATAATTTCTAAGGTGTAAAAAATATCAACTACTGTAGGCACAAGTGGAGTCATATTCTGCATCTAAATACGCTTTATTGGTATATAAGTGATTATACCAGGATAGGTGGAACACGCTACAGTATACTCTGGACGTGCCGTAACAAGCCCAACCTGTTAATGTTTTTAATGTCGGGTGGGAGTCGGGTGTGCAGGCGTTAATAAAATCTGGGAGTTGAAATGTCTCAAAATAAAATATGATATGATCCCATCAGGCACAAGGCATTGTTTCAACATTGTTTCAACTTCTTTCCAACGCGTTAAAACGTGTAGAGAGAAAAACGCTGAAACAACGTTAGATGTCTTGTGTCTGCTTGGCTACCCCTCATAGATAAGATCTAAAATTTATTACTCAGATTATTGAATCTTTCATGAAAATCAGGAAAAGAAAAAGGTTTTTAATTTTGGAAGCAGCCGCCGAGGCGACCTTTTTTTGCGATGTGTTCTTGACCTATCCCTGCCCTAGAAATTTCGATCTGTTCTCAGGATGTTTTTGAAATTTCGTTACCTAGAAAACTCATTGTGTTCTGCTTGAATTTTCCGTTGAAAAAAGCGAATCGATGGAAACCTGAAAAAATATTATCTCCCCTAAAAAATATTTTGCTATTTTGGTAAAATATTGACCTCCTAGGAAAAAAGAACAGATATTTCCAAGATTTTGCTTCGTCAGCTGCTTATCTTTAATTTGGACTAGCAGGGGATTTGGGTGGGTTTAAAAATCTCAAAATAAAATATGATTTGTTACCTCTCATAGATAAAATCTAAGGTTTTATTGCTTAGATTAAAGTACAGTTTGTGTGATGGCGAAACAGAAGAAGAAAAACTGCTGTTTACAATACCTCATATCTAGATAATTAAAATATTTTTCCTTTCACAAGTACTAATATTAATTAACCAAATTTACAAAATAATATAATTTTCTCAATGACAGAATAGTTAGGATATTAAGTTTAAGTTGTCCAAGGTTGATTCTATAGTCAAAAATTTTAGATTTTGCGTAAGGAATAGTGTCAAAACATTTTCAAAATATAAAACATTTAGTCCATACAGCTGTAACATTCTCTACGTGACTTTTAAAGTTTATTTACGGTTGAAAATAAAATTCAAGAAAAAAAAATTAAAAATAATATTTTGTCTCAAATATTTCTCGCTATATCATGATCTTTTCTACCAACTTGAAAGAAATGAAGAAAAAAAACAGTAAATTATGAACCTGAATAATCTGTCAGAAGAAGAAAAAGAAGAGGATTTGTAATCCCAAAAACTACAAAATAATGTCGTTTACCAAATCTTACACGTTTCCTCTTAACAGCATTCAACAACGTAAAAACAAGAAGAAACGTGGAATGAGTACCAAAAGTATACGGCGTATTAACGAATACTATAATTGGCAGTTCGAAGATGACGGACGGGAAGCCATACGTGAATGGTCACGTAAGCGAATACAAAAGATGCGTGGCTTCAATAAATCGTATCACGGATGTTTGGTCTATACGTTCCACTTAGACACGCTGAAAAGTTTTGTGGAGAACTTCAATTTCATGGTCATTATACAGATGTTACTAGCGGCAGGTTTGTTCAGATATATTCTCTGTTGTTGATAGTATTTCGGATTTGTAGCGCTATCATACAGGCTCTTAGTACCTGCGAGGTTTGTCCATTTGGGTACATTGGACACCTAGGCCTAGGTTGAGCACTTATGATTCGACCTAGTGGTATGTGCGGCAGTGGTAGTTTTTATTGAAATTTCTAAACGCACTGTAAGGGTTTACAGAGAGCCCAAATGTTAGCCGACCATATTCCGTTATACCCTGGGTCAAGATAGCAGCCATTTATCACTATTGATAAAACCTTTTCGGAATCGCCCGTATTTATGTATATTCTGTTTGATGAAGTTTTCAGTTAAAACTTTATTTTCTTAATCTATATATAGCCCGCATTGTTTTTGAAAAAAGTGAAAATTTATTTTACAGGAAGTTCAAACTTAAAATTAGGCTAGTATTTTGAGAGAGATAGACAAAGATTTTGGTACCATTGGAAAGCTTCTTTCGTACTTTTTCTAAAAGCATTCAGTTTATTTTTAAATGAAGTGGTTTTGAGATATAGCCAAGAGACTGTGGTACGGTACAACTGCCCGTCGGGCTCTAAGGGATATAAAGAGGGAGAAAGAGTGCTGTCCAAATTTGATGGATTACATAATGAGATAAACAAAGCAGTTTTTTAAAAAACGAAGAATCTTAAAATAATGAAATTAATTTTTTAAAGCAGAAATTTTTTTTGATTACACTGAATCTGGAAAGTTTCAGGAGGAGTGGGGAATTTTATTTCACCATTTTGTACAATCGAACCCCGAAGCAAGATTTTAAAAATCATTCCTTAAATTCTTACATAATATATTAAACGCCAAACTTATAGCAATTTTTAGAAAATCTCCCTGGGAAAGCCCAATTTTAAACATTAATCTTTGAAGAGATATTTCTATAACTTCTCTAAATTATGTTACTCTTTTTAGGTGGTGTTTATCTATTCGACCATTTCGACATTCATTATAATTTCAACGCCGCTCTTTTCGTTTCACCAATCGTTTTCCCGCTCGCCTTCTCAATCAATACCGATTTCCAGCGTCGTGAAAAGGTATTAGATGATCTGGCCAATTTTAAATCGTCTTCCATGCTATGGTTCTTCTGTATGAGAGAATGGAAGAAAGGCGCAGGGCTAGATGATAAGTGGATGAGTCAGATTCAAAAAAAGTTACACTCCATCATGTTCAACGTGAGAGAATACCTACTGACTAGTCGTAGCGATCGCCGCAACATTATCGCGCGCTATATGTACGAAGATTACAGCGATTGCAGTCAACTGATTGACAACGTCCGTGAATCTAAATTACCTGCAAACACAGCTCTGATTTCCCGCGCGTACCACCTCCTACAAGCTATTTGTCTATCGTTCGAACGGCTCCGTGTCATCCGTGAATACCGATCGCCTCGCTCAATCCGTTCTTTCAATAAAGTCCTCGTCCTTCTTTTACCCATCATCCTTTGCCCGTATTTCGTATCTCTACAACGTGCTCAGATCGGAGCGCCGTGGGGTGCATATTTAATTGCAGTCTTAGTGGCGGCAGTATTTGGGGCGTTACAGGGCGTTCAAGACAAGCTGGATGATCCATTTGATGGGATGAGCGAAGATGACATCAACTTGGACACCATTGACGAATGGACTTTCAATTCTCTTGAAAACGCTGCTAAAAGAGATTTTGACGGCTTCAGACCTTTCATGGTCAATGAAAAAGATTCTGGAACAGTAAAAAATACTAAATTAAACAGTAGTGCCTCATCGAGCATCAGCAATGTAAATGCCGCCAAGTCTCCGCCCCAAACACATAAGCCCAAGACCAGAAGTATTGCTGAAATTCTTCGCGAGATGCAGGAGAAAGACGCAGGTGGAAGTCGGAAGAATCGAGGGAAAAGTGCTTTTAAGAATAAAAACCCCATAAAGAAGATCAGCTTAAAGTTGATTGAGAAAAAGAAGGCAGAACAGGACGATTGTGATAGCATTATGGGTAGCACTAAAGACGATGATTTGAATTTAAGCCCAACGGAGAAGACCACTTTATCCATAAGCAGTCCTTCAAATAGGAGTGTTTGTTCCAAAAGAAACAAAGTCTCCTTCTCAGATGATATGGAGCATTTTGAAAAAGGAAATGGTAGCGCCCCGCGCGATTCGATTGGCGATGATGAAGATGACGATGCATTCCATAATGATACCCAAGCTGCTGTTCAACCATTACTGGGAATTATTCGTGAAGAGTCGTCGAAATCAAAACCTAAACTCTCAAAAGATAAAGAGCTTGACGTTGAGAAAAGTATGGAAGAAAAAGACAGTGCATTGACAGTAAACAATGACGTGGCTTACGGAATCAAAGAATCGTCACACCCTCAACACAATCATACTGAAATAAAGGATGATCCTGGACATGAGTCTGATGATTCTTTTCAAGAAGTTGTTGTCATTGATTAAGTATTGGTTGGTTACGGCGGCAGGTGTTGGAACCCAGCAGCACATGATGTTTTTTCAACGTCCAAATAATATTCTGACGTTTAGAACAACGTTGTTTCGACGAATTAAAATAACGTCCCGTTCCCGCATGGTTCGCGCATATAAGGACTTGATTCGGACATGTGAGAACTTCTTGATCGTGGACAACAATATAAAAAGTGTTATGAGTTATTTTGATTCATATTTTACACTTCTGAAAAAGCTTTTTGTAATCCGCAGTGAGTTCCTTTCCCGGGCTATTTTGATTCGGATAGAGACTAATTTAGGCAACCCCGAACGAATCATCTGGATCGATTAGAAATTTATATACCTTATCGGACAAAAGAATGTCAGACAAAAGTGACGAAATTCTTTAGAGGTGACGAAAACTTTGTCCGATGAATTATTTAGTCCGACGAAAAATTAGTCCGACATTGTTTTGTCCGATAAGGTAGATGGATGATTATTTTGAGTATAACCTAAAACACAAAACTTTTAATTTTTTCACCCAAGCATTTAACTTTTAACTTTTGTTAATCTAAAATTTAATATTCTTTTAACATAAGTTTTATTTCACCTTTCAAAAGTAGCTTGTCCTACTGTTGACCTATTTTTCTCATTTCTAAATTTTTTCTTTAGTCAATCCCCTTTGGAAGTCGTTTCCCTAGCCCAGGGGTCCTAGCATGTGATAGAAATCAATGAGTTGCATCATCCTAGTACCGAGCAGACATAAGACGTATTTTCAATGTTATTTCAACGTCTTTATTTACCTTATTGGACAAAAAAATGTCGGACAAAAATGACGAAAAATTTTGTCCGACAAATAATTTAGTCCAAAAAAAAAGGTTTTTTAGGCTAAAATTTGCGTTTTTTTGGACAAAAGTCACGAAAATATTCGTGGGTGACGAAGAATGTCCGACGAATAATTTAGTTCGACATTGTTTTGTCCGATAAGGTATACAGTATTTTAACGTTGAAACAACTGCTGGGCAATTGGTGACTGATTAACACTTCGAATAAAAACGCTTTCTTTTACTTTTAGAGCGCGTCGCCTACACTCAATGACAAATATTCATGAAATATGAACTGTGAAAATAAATTGACAGTCTTTTGACAACTGATTTTATAGAAAAAATTTTAACGTGAATTTGATTTGCAACTTTTTTTGACACTCCTTACCATCCCAAAGAATAGTGTGTGTGTCAAAGATCCTGTCTGGACCGATTCATGAAAAAGTCGCCCATCTACTAGCCTGGACATAAATATTGGAATTTTCTTCTATGAACTTCCACAGACTCCTTCCCTTTTCCCCTCCTTCAATGTTGTTGAAGTCAGGAGTAAATCAGGGCTCAACACAATGGGGGAAGACACTTTAGTACTAGTATAAATAGTAGTCTTGTGAAAAAGCTGCTCCAATTTTTTATTGCCAGTATTGTAGCCTCAGCTTCTCTTTTAAGTTAGTATACTACTTGAAAGCACCTTTCTCTGATAGAAGTTCCCGGGAGGTGTAACTACTACCATGTTTCCGAGATTTTCGTTGTTTTTCCGGGGTTTCTTTTGTATTGGGACTCATATATATTCACTATATATCCAGGGTCCCTTTCCCTTTACACGCTTTTATTTATAAGAATATACTTCATAAGAATATTCATGATAAAATTAGCCAAAAAGTTTAGAATGTTCTAAGAATATTGCCATCTTAAATTTTACCACGCATCAAAAACCCTCCATTCACACCACACAAACAACTTAATTTCCCACGCATTCAAGCAAAAGGGTCGGATACAGGGGTAGGCTTTAACCAATAGAGGAGAGTGCACTAATTAATATTTTACCTTAATTGAAACTAATTACTCTCTGTGAATAAGATAGCCTACCTCCTGTATCCGACCCTGAAACCAAATTCACACATTCACGCAACGAAAAAAAATCCATTCACGCGACTGCGCTACTTACTGCGCTAACCACCTGGGGAGGGGGCTCGTGCAGAAAAATAGTTTATACTTTAACAAAGGCCTCTTAGCAGTCGTCTCAAATGTACAGTATATATCTTTTTTGTGTCTACATACAGGTACAAGGTTAGAACACGAAAATGGTCTCATATTCAAGCATTTAGAAGGGTCTATTTACATTAAAACACCATTATGCTTGTCATAGTCACGTATATGAGGTAAGTAATAGATTTGTTTGGAAAGTTTTGTTTGTCTAACAGAATGTAAAAATCAAACAATTTTTGGCTCCTAACTTTCTACTACAAAAGGATTGTATGTAGACTTTTGTAGAAATTCGAATGTTTTTAACTTTTCTTAAATTGAATCTCGATTTTATCTTAAAATGTTCTTAATTTTACTGACAAAGAGCCATATTTTAGGTTTTCAAACAAAATTTTTAATAGGGATGTCAAAATCTGTATGTGTTCGCAATGGGGATTGGCTTTTTTCCCGTGGGAACGATTTCTTGTGCTAATTTTCAAGAATTTTCTACCAGGGACGGTCTTTTGGACCTGGTACGTAGTACTACATACAGTTGACTCTCTCTAATTCGAATCTCAAGGGGGGAAAATATTTGTTCTAATAGTAGAGAGATTCGAATTAGAGCGAGTCAACTGTAGTTCGTAGTAGGTACATAGAGAGTCCCATCGGGTCTGTCACGTGAGGATGTTCCACTTCAAAGATGGATAAATACCAACCTCGAACCCAGGGTCGCTTTCACTTTTAATTATGTGTGTCAACCAATCGTCCTGGGTACGAAGTTAGGATAAATACCATTTCATATATGTAGATCTTTACAGTGTACCCTAAACTTTTGAAAAAAGAACTATCGGAATATTCTAGATACAAAATGTCGTTAGTATTTACACAGCTGCCTTCATATCGAGCGTATTTGTGAAACAAAGCAGTAATTTTGCAATATTTTTAAGGCGACTTTTTTACTGTTATCTACTTGATTTATTTGCCTAAGCAATTTTCTACAAATAAGAAAATAATGAGAAAAACGTTGAATGTGAAGAAATGTTTTCAGTAAAAGGGGTTTTAGTTTCTAGCTCCGATTTTCTCACTGAGGGTGACCATTTCGAGCAATTTTTCTATAGGGGTATGGTGGCCATAGTAGGGCGGATCCCAGCAGTTGATCATAGAGACAGGAATGTTTTAATGTTATAATACTGTAATGTAAAATGTATTTTCACTTTTTTTGCCTCAAATGTGTCATTAGAATGATGGCATCGGATTTGGCAGTAGATTAAAGAGATTTGATACACCTTTCAGGATCTTTCACCAGATATGCAAAATGAATATGGAGCACCTAGTTAAAATTATGAACGGGGACATGTCACCGGTTATGGTATCTTTTTAAAGCTGTGATCTCTCTGGCAATGTCTGAAAGTCCAAAATACTTCAGTTTTTGTTTGTTTGTGTAGCACTGTTTTCCAAAAAAAAATTGAGAAATTTTTTCCTTCTAGTCTCTGAGAGGGTAAAAAAATCAGGCAAATTTTTGCCAAAAACTTAGTCTCTGACAGGATCCAATTTTGACTTCTAGGCGAGTCAGTGCCCCCTCTTTAATCAAAGAATTTCGATGGAAAGTCATAAAATTTAAAAGAAGCAAGCAAGAAAGACACAAAATCTATATTTTGAAAATTTGAGACAAGATTCTATTGCATGGGGAATGATCGTTTTTTATTTTTGGCGTCTCGAACGAACGATGAATGATATAATACTTTCCACTGATTTATAGGCGTAGGAAGATGATACATCCGTCTAAGAAAACGTTCATTCTTAATTTCGAAAATTTAAAATTTTATTTTATTGTTAGTTTTATCAAAATTGAAAATTGAATTTTGAATTTATTTGAGCTTTCAACAGATACAGCATCTGTTCCTGAAATTATGAACAGACGTTTTCTTCATATCCGGGGATGAGAAAATTAACGAGATCGAATTACATCCAATATTAAAATTTTCACGAGTAATTAATATTTATATATTTAGATTTTAAACGTTTTAGCATACACGCTTTTTTTATTATAAGAATACACTTTATAAGAATGTCCATAATGAAAATGGCCAAAAAATTAAGAATATCGTAAGAATATTGCCATCATGAAAATTTTCAATTTTTTTTTCTTTTAGA
>JAUJPO010054892.1:0-14421 GCA_032270745.1 Tiaropsis multicirrata
AGAGATAAACACCGAAAGCGCGCTCGCCTTAGCAGCCATATTGAATTACTTTTGACCCCGGTGTTTCCCCGAAAAAGAAATCGGGATATCAGGGAATCGGGGAAACATGTTTTGATGTCTGAACACCGCCGCCTCCTTCCTCCCCTCCGAAATAATAGCGAAATGAATGCTCAGCTTAGGCTGACCAATTACATTATTTTTCTTAAAATTTCCATTATGTCTTAAAAAAATTATTTTTCTAGGAAATGTAAATTGAGTTAGTAGTGTGCATCCTTTTTATAATCATTGGTATAAAGAATAAAAAATAATGGATCCATTGTTATACAACAATTGAAATCTACCAGTATATGCTTAGACTCATCATGGTGCTTATAAAATTTACCTGTTCAAAAAAAGGCATCTTTTATTCTAGTCATCCTTATTCTTGTTTTAGATTCGACTGTGGGATCCGAACACAGGTCAAGCGATGGGTAAACCGTTGACTGGTCATAAACAATGGATAACATGGCTTGCTTGGGAGCCGATACATAAGTAAGATTACATCCCACCTGAATGAATATGCCCCCAGCTTAATCTTTACCCTCGCCTAAAATCCCAAAATTCCCAACTTCCACCACACCATTCACGACCCAAATCAACTTAACTCCCCAGCAAATTGGAGGGAGGGGTGCACACTATGGATTACTCTTTTTAACACTGACTGTCTACTTTGTCTCATTAGATGTCTAAACTCTTTTGATGGGTGAAATGTTGACCTTTCAAAACCAACGAGGAGAGGATATTAATAAGAATTCTGGTTTCACTAAAGGTCATTGAAACCCAAAATCGAGAGAAAAAAAAGAAATTTTTTGCTTCACACCGCAAAATACTTCCACATAATACTCTCAGGGTAGTAATGTAATTTCAGTAGTAATTGATTTCAGCTGATCATCTAATTAACTAGTAGTGATAATGTGACATTTTTATTGTGACTGTTTCATTCTTTGCCAATGTAGATTTGAGAGACTTTTTATTTCCAATTTTTTACTGACTTTTCTTTTTCATTCAATTCTTTTTAGAAATCCCTCTTGTCGAAGGCTTGCAAGCTCATCAAAGGTGACCAGTGGATAAATAAAACATTTGACAGCCAATTTTCTATTAAATCAGAATGTTAGACAAAATCAAAGATCGAGCTCTTAAACTCAAATTAATTAAGTAATTTTAGAGTAAATTTTATGTGAAATCAGTTCCTTTTGTTTGATACTTAAAGTTCCACGTCGCGGACAAAGGACGGTTTTTAGTCGAAACTTTAGTAACCTTTTACATTTACATTTACTCCTTTAATAAGTTGAACAAAGAGAAACTTAACAAGAAGCTTATAGCATATTCTACATACAAGTAAACTCATACAATTCGAGTTCCCAGGGGACCGAAGAATTTATTCGAATTTTTGAGTTTTCGAATTACATGATTTTAACTGTAATTTATTTTGTAGGATGGAACGATCAAAATTTGGGATACTGTTCTCTGTAAAGTGTTGATATCCTTATCTGGCCATCTTCAATCAGTCACGTGTATGCAATGGGGTGGTGAAGGCTTAATTTATTCCGGATCACAAGATCGTACCATCAAAGTGTGGCGTGATACTGATGTTAGTATGATGAACTTTTCATTTTTCATTTCATTCATGTTTCAACTTGTTTCTTTGTGACAGAGTACTCAATGGCCTTTTTTCGTTCTTTGAATGTATGAATATTTGGAAATCTTTTTGCGTGAATGTGTGAAATTAAGGTCGGTAGTTTTCTTGCGGGATGAGTAGGACTTTCTGATGTCTGATGCGTGAATTGTAGAACTTTCCCAACTTTGCATGAACATCGGGACTGAGTATGAGTTTTGCGGGTGACTGATGGCCACTATATAAAAGTCGAAGTTGACTTTTGGAGATATCACTGAAATATTTTTTCCTTTTTTATTTTAGGGCGTTTTATGTAGAACGTTACAAGGACATGGTCACTGGGTAATTAGAAATGTTTTTTTATTACTGGAAAAACATTTCACCGTCATAATCAAGCATTTCTTTCAATGCATTTCATACACCCACCTGGATTTCGTGCCAAAATTCTTGGACTCCCCTGGATTTTCAGCATTGAACCCCTCCCCCTGGAGGATATGGTTTTTAGCACCCATGGCCCCTGGATATTCTATTTTTACACATACCCTTGGATTCTTTACCTTAGTTTTACCACCTGGACGTATCCGACTTCCTCAACATGGCATGGGGTACAACATTTTCTGGAAAAGCACATTCGTTTAAGTGAATACTCTAATAACTTTTCACTATGTACAGATCAATACGATGGCATTGAATACAGGCTACATGTTACGTACAGGATACTTTGAAGCTGCTCAAAAGAAGAAAGATAACAATAATACTGTAGATGAGAAATTGTCTGTTCAAGATCAAGCACTTGCAAGATATAACTCTGTTAGGGTAAGCTACCTTAGGCCAACCCTATAATAAATTCTTTGTCTCCGCCTTATACTAGGAGGCCAGGACAGGATTTCTAGAATGTAATTATGATTGTTTTTGTTAAAGGTGATGGTTTGTTTACTTTTTCAAAATTTCAGAAATTCTCACACCCATTCTAAAGTTCCCCGTACCGCCTGCGGAAAGGAAACGAACTTTTTTTAGGGTTGGCCTTATCAATGTATTTTTTCATTTGCCCGTAAAGCTTTCCTTGTGAAACACAATATAGTTTGCAGGTAGGCTTTTTTTTAGTTGACCTTGAAGTTAAAAGGGGTTTATAAACCGATTTGTTGTGACTTAAAATTTTCACCCATCTGAAATCAAAACCTAATTTTAGAAAATAAGTACAGGGTGGCTACTACTTTTATCCTGAATTGTATAGACCCCTTGAATTTTCACCTCCCCCCACTTTCCTGACTTGTCCAACTTCCTCAACATGAGGGATGGGGACTATTTCTGGAAAACTCATCATTATTCCGCTCTTTACAGGGAGACAAAGCGGAGTTCATGGTGACTGGGTCTGATGACTTCACCATGTTTCTATGGCAACCTTCAGAATCGAAAAAACATGTAGCAAGAATGACAGGTAAAATAACTTTGATTGAATTAGTCAAAAAAAGTTGGATTCTATTCAATTTGATGATGATATTGAAATATCCCTTATTATTTACCCCCGGGCATTTTACAGTTTTACCCTTGGAGAAGCGCTAATTGGACTCTCAAACGTACCCCTGGATATTATAAATTTACTCCTGAGACACAATCCATTTCAATGCTACCCCCGGACAACCTATCCGTGGAGGATATAACTGTAATTCTTTTTTCTGCAGCCCATTGGGACATATTTAATCTACTCATTGGTAGTTTAGTCTATCATCTAGATGACTAGAATTATAAATTAAGGAAGACAAGGTATTTAACTTAAAGATTTATTCATGACTACAAGAATTATATAAGCTAGCCCCGCTGATATATTTAACAATGTTGAATACAATTACGTCATAAACGGCTCCAGTCTGTTGGTAGTTTGGATACCGTACTACGCCGCCCACTTGCTGTTTAAATTCTCAGTATGGTGATAGGTAATTATTCCAAAACAAACTTTTATAATTTTATTCCGCATCAAAATGTAAACACTTCATTGTTTTGCAACGTTCGGTTTTGACGCACGGAAAATTTTTTACAGAGCGTTTTAATCAACAGCAACATTCTCTATTTTCATGAAAGGATGAAAGCACCGAGGTAGATGAAAGTGAGAAAAAAGTTCAAATTTTTTCCAAGAAAGAATGATATTGGTAGTTCGACAAAAGGTTTTTATTACAAATCATGTCCCCTGTTAATTTAGGTCATCAAGCTCCCATTAACGACGTTCAATTTTCACCAAATGGACGCTTTGTGGCCAGCGCTTCGTTCGACAAATCTGTCAAGTTGTGGGATGGTACTGATGGAAAGTATGGTTTCCTTTTTGTTTTTTTCTACATCGGAACGTATTTTGTCGTGAACCGGACGGACCTGATTTGTTTATTTACTTAGAACATTCTCACGTACCTTACACGTATATATTTTGGCGGGAATTAATTTTGCGGCTTTTATTGTTTTATCACCAAAGATTCTATTGTTTCTATAACAATAAAAAGCCCAAGACCCGCAATATTAAATTCCCGCAAAAGTTTGTACCCTTAACGCTTAAGGGCTCTGATCATAGTGAAAAATCGGTTTTGGAATTTGAAGATAAAACCTTTTGTTTTCATCTTGTTGACATTTTTAAGAACAGATTGCTTTTGAAAAATATTTTTCAATTAATTCAATCATGAGTAATTAAGAAATCAATGAGGCATGAACCTTAAAAAGACGTGATAAGGACGTTAATCATGTACTTTTTTACAAAAAATGCTAAATTTCGATGGGGAAAAGAGCTTTTTCCTTCGGATTTTTTCTAAAGTACTCATAAATAGTTGTGTTATTTAGGCTTTTGCGGAAAACCTTTCTCATCCAATGCGCGAAATGTTATGACTGGTTTTATATGAAAATTATAAGTGAAAAACTGACGAAAAACCACTATTTTCAAGATTTTGAGACAAGAAGCAAGAAAAGAAATACAAAGATTTTCCGCAAATCTGTTTTTAGTTCCAAAGTAGAAATCTGCAGAATAAACAAAAAAAATAAAAACAAGTAATTGATCTCTCGGGGAATGGAAATCAAACAGTGTCCGCGAGATCTCTGCGGCCAATTCTACTTTTAGAATTCAGTAGATGGCCCCCAGAATGCTGGTTGCCCCCAGAATGTAGGTTTGTTGAAATTTAAGATTTCCTGACGACATAGAGGTTTATGAAATATTTTTTGTCTTAGTTTTTTTAGTATCAATGTTGTCTTTGAGAACAAAACATTTTTGATGCTAAAATATATTTATCTGGTAAACAGTAAAGGGGTTATCTTATACATGACTATAACCTTTTCCCTGTCATTTTCAGCATGAAAAATAAAACAAGGGACACTGGTGACGTCAAAAAGTCAATTTTGAAGACTAAAAACGCTTAAAAGTTCTATCAGAACTTTGAACCTTTATAAAGGGTATAAAGATTTTTTTATCGCAGAAAACGGCATGTATGTTCAAATTGCTCGGAAACTACAACTTTTTACTTTCGAGCAAAATGAACAGCTGGGAAAGAATTTCTAAAGGACAAAGATTAACATAAAGTTAGAGGAAAGTGAATTTATCAGATCCCAACTGGCATTCTCGGGGCCCCATCTACTGTATAATTAAGTTTAAATTTTTTAAAGGCACAAAAGGCCTCAATAATACTTTGAAATGTTTTTATTCTTGAAAGAAATCGAATGTTTCTAATTTTAGATGAAAACATTAAATTGGTAATTATAAATTCGAAAACGACTTTGCGATCTTTTTGTTTACAATGACAATAGAATGTCTTCGCCATATCCCCAAATCAACTTTTGATATTTTAATTACTGTTGTGAAGATAGTTATTTATATTTATGGTTTTGAAAATGCATGTCATGCATCGCGATTTTAAATGTGACACTTTTTTCGAGACTATTTATACGGCTCCATACCTTTTTACTACCAAAGTGATTTCTTGATTTAATGACCATTTTACGTTTTGGATAAGCGAGTCATTCAATAACAATAAACGTGACGCCGAAATCATCTATTTGACACCGGTGAAAGTACAAAAACTACAAGACTATCTTTTTCCGTTCCGTTTTACTTTCACCACTTTGGATCAGTGATACCTTAAGATTTTTATGAAGTTTTGATTTTTGATTTTGATATTTCTTTTTCAGGTTTATCTCCGCATTCCGTGGGCATGTCAGTGAAGTTTATCAGGTTTCTGTCATATATTTATATTTTCCACTGTTTACTAAAAAAGGACAGAGTTTGTACGTTACCTTGTTTTTGTGTGTGTGTGTGTGTGTGGGGGGGGGGGTAGATGTTCAAAGAAATGCCCACATGCATTGGCTTGAATTTCAAATTTCAAACTCTGCAGTCTCGATTTTCCTCAAACAATTTAGAGGTTTTGCTCAGAACTTTCAATTCATGTAAAGTTAAACACAACTTCATTGGTATGGAATGGCGTTTTCCAAAAAAACCCAGTGTGGTCACTATTCAAAAATTACACCCCCTAAATTTCGTTAAAATTCTTGTAATTGGGTGATGAGATGTTTTGTGTTTGTTTAGATTTCGTGGTCAGCTGACAGTCGTCTGCTTTGTAGTGGTTCTGCTGATAGCACGTTAAAGGTATCGTATTTTTATGTTTTGATGCGTCAAAAACATTACGTATGACGTTTGATTACTTGTTTGGTACTTCATCCTTTTATTGTCACAGTTAAGCACAGGAAAAGTGGATGTGTCTTTGCCATTTTCAGTATAATTTCATAAAATCATATGCCTTAAAGGTACTAAACGTTGCATAGGTTCTGACGCTTTCTTAACAATCCTATTTATATTAAAGTCTAAAAAGTACAAAAAATTCAAGAATAATAAATCTACTACCTTCAAGGTAATATTCGCCATTCCCCTAATATTATATATTCGATATTTTTTTCAACTTCAGCTGGTCTAGAACCTGAGAATGTCTATCTGCGTGTCTGTTTGCGTGTGTCAAAAAGAAAACCTTTGGCCTGGACGTGCCAAATTTTTGAAATTTTTCACTTTTGGGCCCTGGGGACTTTTCTTTTGTACTCAAACGAAGCTAAAAACCTTTGGGTGAGAGTAGAGTCCTTTCGGTTTTGGTACATTTGTTCGTTTGAAAAATACGTGGGTAACACAATAACACATAACATAATAGTGATTCCTAAAAATAATATAGAGGTTGTTTTATATTGGGCCCTTCAAGTTTAGTGAAAAATCTAGTTGAATGTTGGTATATTCGAAAGCGTCTACCTCATCGGACAAAAGTGACGAAATCTTTTGGAAGTGACGAAAAATTTGTCCGACATTTTTTTGTCCGATAAGGTATAAAGGTCTTTATAGATTAAACGTTAAATTTTTCCTCTTAGACCTGTTGACAAGTTGGCGCTAAGAAATGTGATGATGTGATGATATATATCTCTTTTCATTTGATAGGTTTGGAATCTCAAAACGAAGAAGATTCTCTGTGACTTGCCAGGCCATGCTGATAAGGTGACGATATTTCGTTTATGACATGACGTCATATGCTGAACTTTGAACTGGCGATAGTCCTATTTTTTCTTGATTACAGGGTTGTCACGTCTGCCGAAAAAGTCTGGAAAGTCTGGAAAAAGTCTGGACTGAAAAAAGTCTTGAATCAGAGAAATATCAGTCTGGAAAAAAGTCTGGAATTGAGATTTTATAGGACCCCTGACTTATTTCATAAGCTATAGTCAGATTCGCCACTAGTCCTGGAGAATAAGAAAACTGCACCAATGTCCTGGGATTTTCAAAAATGAATCGAATGTAACTGTATTTTGAACCAACCATGGTGGGTCCTCCAATTGTCTGTTTTGACAAAAATAGGAAACATTAGGTGCAAAGTAGACTTTTTTGGGTCACATTCTATTCTGACATAGTTGAAACTTTCTTTCAAACGTCCTGGAAAAATATGGAAAAGTCCGGGAATTGGACTTTTCTGTGTGGCCTATGGAAACTGTGAGATATTTTTCTTTTACGAACTCTTGAAAAAGTACGCTAAAATGGCACTTTTAGCCCCGAAAATACCAATTATTTCTCCAGTTGCCCAACCCAACGTCTAACGATTTTAAATCCTTGGTTTTAAGTTCAACCCTAATTTATATACTACTGTGATTTACGTTATAGCATTGGACTTGAGAGAAATGTTATTATTGAACGAGTTTAGCCAACCTTTTGTACTGGGACCCGAATCTTATTAAAAATGGGCGGGAGTACCTAAATCTAAAGGCTAAATTTGTTGGAGGACCTAAAACCCCAGTCGGAACCATGACACGAGAGTATCCCTTTATTTTCCTAAAAATATTTAGTAGAATCTTTAAAGAGAGATTTTTAAAGCTCTTTTATGTTTTAGCCTTCATAGAAACACCTATTTGAGTCAATATATAGAGAAAATATGGAGGTTTTACACAAAATGTCTGGAAAAAATAGACCATTTTGAGCTAAAAAGTTTGGAAAAAACTTGATATTTTCAACCCTGCTGATATAAAACCTTCGTAGTACGTTATATTTTTAATTGCATAAAAGCTTCGTAATTTTTTCCCCAAGTTTATTATTTCTCAGCATAAAATTTCGCGGTATCCACGAATGTGTATTCCGTTGTGCTTTAAGTGTTTTTTTGGATTACTTACCCGAATTTGGCGATTTTTTACGCATTTTGTGTCATTTTGATATGGTGGTCGAGCTCCTTTTTTTGTGTCATATAAATTTCACGGACTTTCGAACTGTCAAAAACCGCGAAATTTTCATGCCATAAAGAATGCAGTTATTTTGAAAGTATACCTAACCATACCATATTTTTGATTTAAAAACAACGGTAAACATATAATTGTTCAAAATGTTGTTTTTTAGGTGTTTGCAGTAGATTGGAGTCCTGATGGTGAACGCGTAGCCAGTGGTGGCAAAGATAAAGTCTTGAAAATGTAAGTAATTTCTCCGAGAAAAGAACCGTTCACTGGTCTGTTATTACCTGCTATAATGCTTGAAGAAATCTCAATTCTAATTTTCATCACAACCATTTCATCGCCTCCATCTTGATTTTTGAACGTTTTTCAAGTGTTTGTAAAAGAAACTTTCTAACAAGTAGTTCTTTATCCTTGAATACTTTTAAAGGGTATTTGAATTTCTTGTTTGTATTCCTTCATATTTAAGTATTGACTAACAGAAGAAAGTTATGGATCTCTAAACACGGTATTTCTTCTTGAATCATGGGAGAAAAAAACTTTTGAATTGCCTTGTTTGTCTTATTTGTTAAAGCTAATTCTCGCGAAATATAGTTAAATGGACCATTCGCGAATCTTAATCCCCAAAATTTCTTGATTGTGTTGCTTCCTTAACCCTTTAAGTGTCAAATGTCGGATATATCCTGGCTATGGCTATGCAGGGAGAGCAAAGTCAAAGGAATGCCAACATTTGCCAAAAATTCACGTTTCAGTTTGTCCTAGTAGCTCATTTTAACAAAAAATTACCCAAAAGGGTTTCGGCACGGAAAGGTATAAGTAATCCTAGTTGTTAATTCACAATATGGATGTATATTTTTTACTTCTATCTTTCGAAGGTGGAGGAATTAAGGGCTATCAGTGGATGTTTCCCAAATATCATCACAACTCATGTCTCCTTGGACCGTGGGTTGTAAAAGGTGGTATCAGAAAAAACGAAACTTTGATCATGAAATGGCGTATAGAGAAAAAAATTAGCTGCAACAACAGGGTAACTATTACCACTGTTTCATGCTATGGAGTGATGAGACCAACGTCGCTTGCGCAATAATAATGAATAAAAAAGGAGACACTTTGGTTGTTAATGGATTCATAATGGATTTGTCCAGCCGACGTTGTTTGACGACTGCCGTCAAAGTAAAAGTTGATTTGAGATTAAAAAACTATAATGTATTTTGGAAGTAAACAAATTTGATAGTTTTTTTAAACATATTATTACAAAATAGACCAGAAGGGGTCCGTTCGTAAAGTGTCAAAAAGCCCCTCAAACACGTTACCAAAGCGGTTTAGATCGTTTGTAAAACGAGATGTTCGTCAGCATATGATATGTGTTCAGTTACATACATATTATTTTTGATATATGTTCTCGTTCCATCATGTGTGTACTTACTCAGTTAGTTGAGTTTAGATCCATGTTCATTTCAGGACACCCTGATATAGTAACGAAAACATTTAATGACGCTCGAACACAGTTAGTTAACAACACTGTCAAGTTTCGAATGATATATGTCCTCCTTACAAACCTTTTTTAGACTTAAAGTTTTATTCGCTTTTTATATAGATTTGACATTTTGTATTTCAACGAAGTAGCACGACGTACATAGCCTAAAGCCCGGTCTCTACTCACCGCGCGCGTATCTTGCCTTTTATCTTTCTCTGTTCTGATTGGTCTCGGAGATAACATTACGTCAGTTTGTTACGTAATGTTATCTTCAAAACCAACCAGAATAGAGAATCATGAAAGGCTCGCTGCTCTCGCGTAGTGAAGACCGGCCTTAAAAGATATTAAGAAATGTGAAGAATTTAAGCGTCTTTTATTTATTGCCCTTTCCAACGAATTGAGGAAAAACTGCTGTGATATTTTGTTTGTTTAAGCAGCGGGTTGGCTTGAATAAACAAAGACTTGTATTCGAGTGTTTTGAAACATTTTAAGAGGCTCTTCTTTGAGTGCTTAAAACATTATCTAAGTTTAGCTGTTTTCACAGCAACGCGATAAAATGAAATCGAATGCTATATGAATTGGTCATAAGGAAATAAACACTTGTAAAACACTTGTAAGTTATCCTCAGGTACAATGACTTTTATTTTATTCTTTATCAATCCCCTGTCAAAACGATTGTTAGCGATGAATTGCATATTGGATTCATGATATTCATGACGTAATCTTTTATACGGAAGCACCCAAAATAACCCGGAACTAGTGGCAAAATTTGCCACTAGTTCTTTGTTAATTTTGTCACTAGCCCGGCTTTTTTGGAATGCTTCCGTATAAAAGATTACGTCATGAATATCATGAATTAAGCATAGAGGGAAAATAAAGAGTATAGATGTCTTTTTCATCCATCTCTTTTTAAATCCTTAGCGCCCGAAGCCGAAGGGCGCCGTTTGGCGTCATGAAAAGGCTGCTTTGCCACAGCACATTCTCCTGGCTAAAGTAAAGTTCAAGACCGAATGCTTTAAGAAAGTGTAAGACGAAAGAGCTTTCTAATGGTATCAAAATCTTTGTCTATCTCTTCACGCTACCAGCCTTTTTTGCAAAATAATGTGGAAATTTTTCTCTTTTCTTTTCAAAAACACACTACGGAGAGAAAGAACACGTTTTTGTTGTTTGTCTTGTTCGGTGCTTACTAAAGTAGACCACACACTAAAGAAGCATTTATACATTTGCCCATCAAGTATGGAATGTTGTTTTAATGTCCAAACAACGATGTTTCAATGTGAGAACGTTATGTGGACGTTGAAAAAACCATGGATACCTCACCGTGCGCCACCTCACGCACCCGATTAAAAAGTAACCTCCTTTCGCCAAATAAACCACAGTTTGTTGTTTCAAAGGTTTAACAAAAACAGCGAGAAAAAGATTTTTCAATATAAGGAAAGTAAGACCTATCGGAATGTTATTTGGACGTCACGTGTATGTTTGATGGATAGCTTATCCGCGCATGCGGGGAAAGCACTGTTTATTTAGTCTCATTTTGCATTTTTCTTTTTTGATACATTATTTCTAGTTTAGACGTCGCCTTTTCAGTTGTCACCTCTTGCTTGATAGGGTTCAGTCACGCTCTACTCACAGGATCACGTTCACGTTTTTTTCTATCAATTACAGGTATTCATTTTTAACTTATTTTTTTATTTTTAAATGTAATATAATTCAAACCAAAAATTAAAATTTATTCTTGTAGTGGGAACAGTTTAAGATATTTCAAGACTTAATTTATCATTAATCACCCTAAACACTTGGGTATATTTACCAGAATCACATGAATTAACTACAATAGTTGCAAACTCCTGGGATTTTAGGGTGTTTCCCTATATAAAAGATTACGTAAAGATATTTATAATATGATATAATTTCATGAAAACTGGTGAAGTTAAATCCTTTGGTTATGAGGTTGCGGTGCTGCTCATTTTAAAACCACTCAAGTTTTCCGTAGTAAAATCAATTTGAAGAACGAAGCATCGCCTGTATTAAGTTGTTACACAGAAATTCGAGACCTTTAGATTTACGTTTATCTGATTCACCGACCTTTCCTCTGTGTTGTTGTACGTCAAAGGAGGAGAAAAAAGCCTAGATTAACCCTTTTCCCGACAAGTTTCGGGCAAGTCCATTCTCAAGTATATACAAAACGTAACTAATTTTCCCTAAATGTACTCTTGAGTTCCGAATAAACGTTCCCCTGCTTATTTGATAAATTTTCAAATCCCCCTCTCAGGGGGGACTAAGACTCCTCATTTATTAATTTTGGACAGAATCTCCCAATCGTTTAAGGGAAAATCCCACTTATTAAAAGAAGACCCCCCTGTTAGAAATTTTTTTTCCGACCTTCGTTTATTGGAACACATTCACCATTCAGAAGGTACGGCTTTACGTAAATGAAACTGTACAGCTATGCAAAATAAACCAAAACGTGTTACGTAAAAACAGTGTCATGCTTTTGTTTAGTTTTCGTAGATACACAACACTTTCTTGTATAAATATAGCTAACTAGAAATTTTAATTTGAGAAAAATAATCCAGTTAGCTAACTGGAAAATCTTAATTTAAGAATAATAATAGAGTTAGCTAACTCGAAATTTTTATATTTAACTCGAAAAAAAAATTTCAGAATATTTCAGATATTTTGGATGTGACGTCACAATTTCTGTTTGATGACGTCGCAACTCGGCTTTTTGCTAACTCGGGAATTCCGAGCCTCCAATTTAAAAGATTAAAGTTTACAAAGCAAATAAATGTTAAACATTACCTCATGTCTATGTATCCTGAATTTTGATCTTTTTTCAGGTTGGAAATGAATTTACAATTGAAGCTGGTTATATTCGCACTTTCTGCTGTAAGCATTCATTTGTACCAAATGCTATTATAGATATGGACTAATTTCTTTCAATTGGGTTTCCATTTGATTAACGGTTTTTTCCATCAAAGTATCACTTGTTATTGCTTAAAATAACGTTAAATTTATCAGATTAGCAAATAATGTCAAAATTGTGTTGAATTGTCTTTATTTTCCTTCTTAATGAAACAAAATTTCACACTTTTAATTTTTTTCATTTTCTTCTAAGGGCTTGATAGCAAGCAAAGCAGTGAATAGTCAGAAGCCTACCAATGGGCCAACGTGTCAAAAGTATTACGGTGTTTTTCAGGTATGTATCTGCCCGTTCTTACTGAAAATTATTATATTTAGTACTCAATGCATGTGTTTTCAAATATTAACAATGGAGTGCTTTTCCGCTAAAAAAATGCAAAAAGCTGACAATTTTATTTCCTGATGACATCATCAAATTTATTTTGATAGATAGAATAGATTGAAACGAATCTTTGGTCAAAATTTGAGTTGATTTAAACAAGGCAATTAATAGACACTAGACTGACAGACGTTACAGACGTTACAGACAGACAGACGGACAGACAGATTTCAGAATATTAATATATAGATTCTAAGCGTTAAGTTTTGTGACGTCATCAATTTAGAAAACAAGTAGCGTGTTGCAAAGGCTTATAGCCAATATATTGGCCCACTTATTCAATTATCCTTTTTTTTGCATTTTCCACCGGCTAATGGGTAGTAAAAATTAGGGTAATTTTTACACTTCTTCATTCCATAACATACTCGATAAACACTCCCATCCCGCTAAAAGGTTAAAATGACGATTCAGAGCATATAAGTAAATTGATATGACTATTAAACTTATATATTACAGAAACAGGGTCCACGCTACCATTTTGAAGGTAAAAAATAAAAAGATAACTTGGTTAGAGTCAACCCGAAACGCCATCATGGTTGGCGGTGAGGGGCTTGATGAAATTTTAAGGTGCTGAAACGGCTTAAATGGTCTCGTTTTTCTGTTTGATCTCTTCTAACTATATATCGAAAAAGTCAATTGTTAACCCAGGGTTTTTGGCTATGTTTTAAAAATAACTTATTTTGCCAAAAATAAAAGGGGGAGGGGGGAGGCTGAGAAATAATCTTTGAAGTAATTCCTTATTGGATTATTTGATTTTGATTTTCAGCATTGTTTTAAAAACTTGCTTGGATGTCTTGGTGCAAAGAGCCAAACAGCCGACGAATGTGTGCGCGGAATGAAATATTGTGCCATTGCTTGTATTGCCAAGCCGGTCTGTAGTTTTGCCAACAAGAATGAATGCTTTAACAATGGTTACAATTTTGTTACTTTGGAGTACGCGAAAATTCTACGAAGAGATCATCCTAAAATTGGTGTAAGTCAAACGTTTTTATAACCCAACATTTCTAGTAGAAAGCCTTATTGAAGAAGTAGGAAGCTTTGTTGAAAGATTTTTGCTTATTCACCAAACTCCTAACACGCATATATGCCTCCTGAAAAGACAGTTTTTACCGGAACACATTTTCTTGGCTATAGTTCAAGACCACCGAATACTACGAAATCAAAATCTTTGTCTATCTCTCATACTACTACAAAAGTCTCTAAAAATTGCTTGAATAAAAGAGACTAATTTTTGTCTCGATGCTTCGTTCTCCAAACTCCTTTAAGAGACTTTACTAGGGAAAACTT
>JAUJPO010054903.1:0-28831 GCA_032270745.1 Tiaropsis multicirrata
AAGCTTCTATCTTTTCCAGGCTTGTGAAAGTGAAACCTTAACTTTCCGCCACATTTTGTGTGCGACAGATTGGATCTAACGTTTACTTTGTTTTCGAGTCTCACATCTCAATCTCAGTACGGGCTGGCCGTGCACCTTTGGTAGGGTTTAACTGGCTTACCTTATCCATGAGTTTCGCAAGGCCTATAATTCGTCATCACTTTTATGGCCCTAAATATCGTACAACCGCCAAAGTCAATTAATCTTTTCCACAAATAGAATAAAACTTTTAAAAGTTTTTTGACGTTGTATACTGTACTAAAATCTTGGTTTTTCATACAGTTACGGGGATTTAATTTCACGGATAAGCAAAGTCGTTAACTTTTTTTTACGTAATAACGTTTGCGAAAAGTTTTATTCCAAAAAAAGGCCAAGTAATTATTAGGCTGCTCTCATCCTCTAACGAAACGTGCTTCTTATATACGTACAACGGTTTAAGTATGGGTCTGCAAATCAGACTAAGTAATTATAGAAAATCTCAAAATTTCGCGGGTCGGACATTTTTCAAATTTATCGCGGATGGCTTCTTTCCGGATTTTCGCGGGGACTTAATTTTGCGGATTGGGCCAAAATCCGTGAAAATCTTTTTATCCCAATAAAATACACAGAAAAGCGAGATTGAGCGTCATTGAATGTCAGCTTGCAGAGAATGACAAAATTATACTCACAGGAATCCATGTTGCGTGTATGAATGAAAATTAAGAGATTCCTGTTTTTGAAAATTGTACACTTCTACGAAAATCCAAACAAATAAAGTCAGGGAAGTTCATAATTAACTACAGATCTGTTATACACTGTTTGGTACTACTAGTTTAGTCAGCATTTGATCATCACCACTTTTCTTTCAACACCACACCACAATCTCAATCTGCACTGTAACTTTTTAATGAAACAACTTTTTTTTGTGGATATTAAGCCCCATCCACACGAACAAAAAAGAAGTTGGATAAAGCGAGACATGAAGTTGGTATTATAAAAAAAGTTGGTATTATAAAAATAGTTAGTATTAAAAAAAAGTTGGTATTATAAAAAAAAGTTGGTATTATAAAAAAAAGTTGAAAAAGTTGGTACTATAAAAAAACAAGTTAGTATTATAAAATTGAAATTTGGTATTATATAAAAAAAAGTTGGTACTATAAAAAAAAGTTGGTACTATAAAAAAAGTTAGTATTAAAAAAAAAGTTAGTATTAAAAAGCCTTTTGGCGCGCCATATACAAGACCATCAGAGAAGAATGTGCGATATATAATTTAAAGAAATCCTTACTATGCACCCTGAATCTCATAGAATTGAGGCTTTCAAATCCCCTAAAATAGATCTTGGATCATTTAACAACTTGGCCTTTGCTACTGAAGATATCTTCAGCCCCCAGGCCTTACAAATCAGAATATAGGTACCCCCTGAAATCAAAGGTACCCCCTAAAATTTTGTTAAATACAAGCCCCCAGCATTTTTAAGGAAAATTTTGGGTGTAGCCCCCCCCCCCCCTGCAGCCAGGGGGGGTAATGCTATGATGAGTCATATTGTTATTTGATAAGATTATGATGTTTGAGAATATTGACTGATTTTGCTTGCAACTTGCAAATTTAGAGTGTCTAAATCGCTTTGCAATTCTTATTGCCCCGCAGGGGCTTTTGTTGCTTGACGTAGCGGACTTGGTCGCAAGAAAAAAGGACTCAAAATATAGCGCATTGTTGCTTTGTTTTGAAAATCTTTGAATTGAAGCTTACCATCTTGTGGACAGTCTCATATAGATTTAATAAAGGGAAGTTTTATTACATATGTTTTAAGTATGGTATGTGTGCCTACGGCTCAAAGACATTCAGACTGATGGTATGGAGGAATACAAGATTGATGGTAGACAATGTGGTATGCTTATATTTGTTGCTGTGTTTATTGAGGTGTTTTTCAAAGTTAAAATAAAGAGTAGTGTTTTAGAATAATATAATGTTTGTGTACTGTCCTTATGCACCAATTGAACATTTATGTGCATTTGATTCTAAAATACTATTATACATGATTATTTGCTTTGTTTTGATTATTGCTATATTTTTGACTGGTTGGTGAGAAGGAAGAAGTGTGAAACTTTGATTGTATTGAGGTGCTTCAAGATCTTCAAAAAATTGTAACAGGTATGTTTTAGCAATTTTATGTCTACTGTGTTCTAAAGGTTTTTCTATCATGTTAGTTTGGTGGCTGTCAGCACATATTTGATTATGCATTGGTTTTTTGTGTTATTTCAGACGGTCGTACTCAATACAATTGATAACTTTTTGCAATCGATAGGTAATCGATGGATTGGATATTGATTGTTTATGATAATCAATAGCAGGGTGATAGGTAATATCGATAAACAATACTCAGAATCCTTTAAGGAGTTGAATTTAGTTATTGATTCTTCGTCGATTGAACATAGATTCATCGATTAGTTAAACCAGACTATATTAATCGAACTAATTGAGCAAGTTTTTTAGTAGGACTTTCTCAAACTTAATTGAACTTTGTCGGCAGAATTTTTAATCCAATAGTTCGATTCGGAACTAATCGAACAACATGGTTCATTGAACTGTGAAAAACATCATAAAATTGTGAGATTATTCAATTAAGTTTGATTAGTACAGTTAGTACAACAAGAGTTTGACTAATTAATTGAACCACGATATCGCAAAGAAGTGTGAGAAATGGATTAAGTTGGATTAGTACGTACAATTATAGTACAAGGAGATATTTAGGATTTTTATGACTCTTGATTACCTACCTATCAATTATCAATTACCTATTGATTGTGTTTAATGGCCATGCATAATGCATAAGGTGAATTTAGAGTTTAAAAGAATCGGTGGGTTAGGGTTATCACGTTTCTTTTTATGCAGATTTTCAGGATTTCAAAATGGAAATATCTCCGCCATGGCAGTCAGATCAACTTCAAAAAAAAAGAAGGAGAAAGTTTAACAATCTTTATAGATTTGGCCTCTTTTATATTACTCGTTCTCAACGATACAGGCTAAAATGATTAATCGAAGTGAATTTAATTCTCACAATTTTTTGGACTTTTCAAAAGTTCAATTAATCAAGTTTGTTCAAGTTTCATTTGTTTGAAAAGCAAACCGTTTTATTAGTGCCAGATAAAAAGGAGTGATGAAATTAGGGAGGAGTGACAGTGTTAGGGTCATTTATGGTATGAGTCAATTATGAATAGCTAATATTAGCTCAGTCTGGCTCAACAGAAGTATAGTCGGAGATTCGTAAATCGTATTATAAAGCAAGATTACTTCATCAGCACTAAGGAAACTCAGGCAAAAGGAAAAAATTTGACACTAAAATTGAGCTACAATGAAAAATGTTTGAAAACAAAAAATTATCTTTGGCTGTTTTAAATTTTATGGCTACTTGTTTGGCTGGGAGTAGTTTTGGAAATCAGTCTGGTATATATTGCAGACATAGTTCGAGAACGAAACAGGCCTGTGATTATACAAATTCAACATTTCCGAAAAGTTTCCCCATAGCACAGTACCTACCGTGCGATTTCACTGCTGTAAACAATCCTGCCCGATATAAGCAAAATACCTTTGAATTAAATGTAGGGATACCAATACATGTAAACTTTTCAATACTTTAACATGAGAGAATGAAGCCCTGAATATATCAAAATTAAAATAATACAATTATTGTTGTCATTCTAGGCTGAATAAACTAAACAAAACAGACTATACCACGATCTTCATAACAGTGTATTATTCTATATTCCGCTTATAATCCCGCATTATACTCCTTTAACAAACTATCTGACTGTAAACTATAATCTAATCACAGAGTATTCTTCTGTTGAACCCGACTGAGCTAGTCTAATAATGAAATAATGGGCTATTCCTTTTAAAAGCAATAATATAATACAGCAGGGAAAACCTTTTTTACAAAACACTTTTAACACCAACTTTATACCTTTACCATCATCAGCTTGTTTTTTTTTCAAGCAAGAAAAAGGCTGGAAAAAATTCAGTGGAGTAAAATACGCAAAAACAATTTTTAAATATCACATGAAACTTTTAAACAAAAGAAAAGTCTTTTGTTACCTGTACTGTATCTCTTGATTTCAACACCACAGTTAATGCTAATTTTCCCAACATTGTAGAAGACAACATTTTTTGCAATTGTAAGGAGTTGCAAATGAAGATGAAAATTTTTAGTCTCTACCATATCTGCCAACCCCTCCCTAATTTTGTCACCCATTTTGATTTGACAGCTAATATCAATTTAATCTCTTTTAAGTTAAATTTACAATTTTGACCTTTTATCTTTCCACCTACAATAAAAAGCTTGTCAAAAAAGGGAAGGGCCAGTTTAAAATAGGGGTGACAGAATTAGGTGATGGAGATTGGGCCATCTACAGTAAATCATCAGTGAACATAATGTTTCAAATAATTTGAATGACAAATCAATCATCAATGAAGTCAAGCAAATTCAATCAAGTGATTTTAAAGGCAATTGACGAATGCAATCGAAAAACCAATTGAGGCTTTACAATTTTTTCACGATTAGTTCTATTGACTTTGGTTAGAAAACACCAATTGACAGCAATCAAATACCAATTGAATGTCTATTTTAACACTTTTCTTGAGTTTGATTGGTATTTGATTGCATTCAGCAATAATTTTTTTTAAATCATTTGATTGGATATAATATAAGTTTGCAACTTTTATTTGGATAAAATACCTTTACTTATCCTTAATCTTGTCGTTCCCTCAAAATAGTTTCCTCAACCTCAACATTGTTAATTGATTTAAATACCTTTGAGTTTGTCGACCCAGTAATAGGCATATTGGAAGTATATTGTTATTATATAATATATTTCCACTGAAATAGTTTTGCTTGTTGCTATTTGCAAATTTTTATTTTGGGAATTAAACTTTTGGATTTTCAAGACCCAAAGACTTATCTGTGAAAAGCACAAGAAATTAATTCCCTGAAAATAGTTCCATTTAAAAGGTAATCAAACTATTCCAGACTATTCACATCTTTTAAACAGTTTTAAGGATTTTGGCTTTCTTTCTTAGATGATCCAAAAATATTTTAAAAAGTGATGAGTATAATATGGAGGGTATTTGGGAACAATATCAGAACTCAACAAATTTGAAGGTAACTTTTTCCTTTTTTTTAGTATATTTTCCATACAGAATTTGACTTTTTCAATGAATACAGTTACTAAGGCTATGATGACTCGGATGAAACTCATCCTCATCCCAAGACAAGAAACAATTTGTTTACCTCTGGAGTTCATCCCAAGATGAAATATCACAATTTGTAAAGACCCCTTAAACTGTATACTGCAGTATTTTCTCAATACCAAACAAAATGATTAATAGTGTGCTCAAAACTGCCCTAATGTGCCTAATTGCATTTCCTTTAAAGGTTGAGAAGATCTCTTATGTAATCTGGTCAGATCCGATCGTTGAATAGTTTTCTTGATTTATTTAATTTATTTGATTTCATATTTTTTTGGTTGAACCTTCAGGAAAAAGAAAGTTTGTGGCAAGAACTTCTTCCATTGCTTATTCAAAGTCATTGCAATGCTGCTACTCCTTTTTCAGGATGGTATGTTGATAATAGTTTTGATTTATTTTATTTGATATTGTAAAAATGATGGCAGACTTTCTAACAAACTTAGACTTTTCTAAAATATATTATCCCTCTAATTAAAAAAAAACATTACTCAACAATAAATGTAATCAACTTATCAGAATCACTTTATTTGGAAAATAATAATCTTCAAAATATTTTTGAACATATTTTTTCTTGTCGTTTGATCAAATTTTGAATTCCTACTGATCATCTTTTTTTTCAGTTCTGAGGTGACCAACACACTAGCAACAAAGTTTTTGTCAGCTATCGATGAGCAATGCAGCAAATGTGAAGATTCTAATAACTTGGTTTGTTTTCTTTCAAGTGGATATGGCTGTCAGCTATTGCTGACATTGAACTTCTTTTCTGGTCAGGTATAAACAGACAACATGCTATTTATCAAGCAGCCTTTCTATTATTTCTGCTTGGTTTTAGTTGCAGGAGGGTTGACCCAGGTGAAGCTCTGTCCACTTGGTAAGTGAACTGCTGTAACCAATCTTGGGCCCTTGTACAGGAATCAAGGTTAATAGCCACTTACTGCACCATAATAGATATTAATAGGTACACATACACATCCAAGGCTGCTCTGATTTTTATGCTTAGTTAATTGTTTTCTTTTTTTTGAAGCTAAAAGTTCTAAAAAAAACAGATAGAGAAAATGGTATTATATTCATTATTTAGATAACAACATGCTGCAACGAACTTTGTAATCTGTTGATCTCCATTCTTCCACTTGTTATTCAGAGTAAGCGACATAGTGTCAACTTTTTAAGATGCAATATAACTCATCATAGGAATTATGTTTTAAGAAAGAAACTTCACCTTTGGGAAGCCTTTAATTTAGTGTTATTCAAACAGTTTTTCAAAAAATTAGTATTTATTTATAAACAAGGGCTTATGTGCTCAATCAATATAATAGTTTTTAAAAAGTTCTTTTGACACCGTATATACTTTTCTTATTTTGCGTGTGGATTACTTTCTTTCAGACACAAAGAAAGAGGGAGAAGGCGAATGTTTTGATTTACTCACCTCAAGAAATGAAATAGTATCCAATCGCCACCATTTCTTTGCAATCAGTCAAAAATTATCTGGTTTTGCAAGAGATTCAAAAAGTTTTTTACAAACTTCGGAAGAAGATGCTGAATCACCACCCGCTTCATCTGAACTGAGAGAGGGAAAATTGCTTGAGGAAATTACAAGTCTTGAATTAGATGGAAAACAGCTTTTCTTTCATCTGGTTTCTGCCCTTCTTGGTTTGATTCAAAATGAAGTCATGTCCAAAGAAGATGACAGTTTTATCCAATTCATCGATAAATGTTTTGCTTATCTGACACTGAATCATAACATTCAGCTGTTGTGGTATCATGAGTACGGAGTTTGTAACATCATTTTTTCTTTGCTATATGAAGTGTCAAGTCACAAAGATGGAATCTCGAAAATCTTATCAACTTCATTTTATAGCAGTTATCAGAAGATAATTCAAGGACATTTGCAGAAAAAGTCCCAATCAAGTCTTCTTTTGGTTATTGATTCAATGAAACATGTTGTGATGTGTTTGTCACAAAGTGTATTGTCATCTTCGCCGCACAATCATAACAATGAAGTGTCAAAATTGCTCAATAAGTTTTCTCAACTTGGTTTTTTCGAAATGGTTCTTTCAATAATGACTTATTTAGATTCGTCTGATGTAGACGACCAATTTATGAAACATAGTCTTCTAAAATTGGACACCCTGTATAAATTTCTTGTGAAGATATCAAGACATTTGAAAAATTCTAAAGGGTTTTGCAATGGAATGACATCTAGAAGTAGCGCACAACGACTTTATGGAACGCGTGAGGTGAAACATAATCGTAAAAATCTAAGCAGTGATGAGGAAAGCCAACCAAAAACAGGAACTAAAAAATTGCCAGATTCTGATCAAACCGATAGTGGAGAGGAAAATGAATCAGCAGAAAATGTTTCAGATTTCAATAATTTCTTCTTCGACGGGACCAGTGATTCAGAGTTGGAGAATAAAAATAATAAAGAAAAACATGGATTAAAACAAAAACAACTTGAGATGCCTGCTACTTTGAAGAAAGGTTAGCTTCATCGTGCATATTATTAAATCATGTTTGCCTTTTAATCATTATTCCTTACTCGTGTTAAGCTTTAGAAGTGTTTTCTATTTAGTTTTCCATATTGATTCTAACTTATGATTGCAAATTAAATTTTGACCTCTTGTAGATTTTATGCGTTTTATTCTACCATTGTCCTTTTCTCTCCCTTTAGATGCATGCTTCGTGTCAAAATGTCTTCGTTCACTATCTGCAACCTTTACCACATTGAAAAAGAAGCAACAACTACAAATTCTCTTGTTACAATCCATGGGACAAATTGGACTTTGCAAATGCATGGACCTGGATTCGTTTGTTGTACCCATTGTATCCATGTATGTCTCAACTTTTTGTTTTAAATTGCTAAATTAGTATAGTAATAGTATGGGTTAGAGGGCTATTTGGGATTAATAAGCCCGAGTTTCATTTGCAAAGTTGACTAAATTGCTCGAACGTAGTGAGGGCAATTTGTCAACATCACAAATGAAACAAGGGCCTATTAATCCAAAATAGCTCACTGGTAAAACCCATTCCTATAACGTAACCTATTCCTTGTTAATTGTTATATTAATTGTTATACTAAAAAGTTTAGTGAAACAACCTTGAAAGTTTCGAACTTTCTTTTTCTCTCTCTTCTCTTGTTTTCTGTTTTTTTTTCTATAAATAAACAAAGATTCGAATGTTTTATAAAAGACAAAAAAAAAATTTAATCAAATTTAATTACCACAATAGAAATAAATAAGTTCTATTGTTTTGAGAAAATTTTCTCGCATACTTTTATGCTTTGGTAGAAAAAGACAAAGAAAAAATTCAACCCGGCCAATCACAAAATAACAGCTCGCTGAGGCGTCTCCACTGTAATATTTTTTAGTTATACAATTAGGAGAGTAATAAATATCATAGTTATTTTAATATACAGTTTCCTGTAAACAAATTTTCTCATAGCTATGAAGTGCTTTGCTGGTCGATTCGTTTTGCTTTAAAGAATTTTTGTTAACTTTTCCATTGAAACAACACCATACTAACTTCAATTTTATTTTCATTCAGAATAACAACCTGCGAGAATGAAGTTGCCGACAAAACATTATCTTTGGTAAATTTCCTTCTCTCCTCAAATTGGGATAATATTCATACCAAAAGTCAACCAAAACGAAAGAGCTCTTCCCGTGTGCGTTCCAAGTCAAGATCGTTGAGCTCCAGCAGCAGTGTACCAATGTCAGATGATAAAGTTGATTTTGAAGTTCCAACCAGTTTACATTTTAACTTTCTGGAAAAGTTCAAAAATTATCTTTCAACAGAATCCAATCCCTTCAAAACGCTTCTCCTGAAACATCTGAAAGGAATGACCATGAAGATGCCACTAAACATGCAACGTGAACTCTTTGCCACCATTTTGTTGCAAAACTTCAGACGACATTTCCCACTTGGTAAACTAGACAACATTAATGTTCCGTTCTCAATAGCAGAAGATGTCAACCTTATTAAGAGCTATTTAGATTTGATGTTCATTTGTCTAACCAAGAACAGCAGTCTTGCCATTTTGTTTTCCAAATTTGAAGGGATTGAGATTCTGAAGAAACTTTCGATCGGTGATTGTGCAGAGCTGTCAATGGTCTCCACCTATATGCTTGATTTCCTGTGTTGGCTGAAGGTACCAAGTCCAGAGAAATCAAGAATTGTCAAAAGCAAGAACAACGATGAGAAATTGAAGAGTTCTTATCAGGAGATCTCCAACAAAGCAATCAGCACTGTCTTTCAAGTGGCTCACAAGCAGTCAGATAACATTTTGATCAACTTCAACCTATCCAGCCTTAACACCTACAAGAATTTTATGGAGATATCTACCAATGTTTTGGACCTCTTCTATGACAACGATGCAACTATCAATCACCTACTTGACTCTACCATCTTGATTAAGTTCAACAAAATCTTTCTCTTCATTATTGAAAGTCTATCGCATGGTGAAGAAATGGCTTGGACAAAATGTTTACAATGGATAAAAATTTTGTTACCTCTTCAACTAGTTAAGAAGGTAAGATGATGATCCTTTTATTGTTTGTTCTCTATTAATAATTCTTTTACTTTACAGATGTGCATGATAGTAGAAAATCAAGACCTTATAATTGCTGAGTCACTATGAAAGTTAAAATTAAATGTGTTTCTTGTCATTTCTTACGATTTCCTCTTCTCGATTTCAGATTAATTTTTAATATCTTTTGTTATTCTAGTATCTATACTCTGTTCATATTATCCTTTTTTAGGATTTTAATTACAAAGATGATATCATTTACAACTTAAATGCAGCATTTTTTGAGAATGGCACTGTATTCAAGGCGTTTGATATTTGTGAGAAGGTTTTCATGATGCTTCTCAACACTTCTGTTGCATCCACACATAATGTGCGAACTTGGGAAACTATTGAGAAAGAAGAGATTAACAGCGAATTAAAGGTAAGTTTGTAGGCCAGTTTTTTCCAAGATTTCTTCCAGGACAACAATGACTTGATACGACTGAAACCTAACAAACGACCTCAGTCTCGCAGCGAACTACTAAACTGAGGATTGAGAGAGTCTGGAACGAACCCTCGCGTTTCTAGTGGCTCTTTCAAATCTTCTAATTTAAGAATAAAATTTAGTCGAACCTGACCTGATTCGAGTTGAAACATACCTTATCGGACAAAAAAATGTCGGACAAAATTGACGAAATTTTTTTGGGGGGGGACGAATTTAGTCCGACGAAAAAAAAGTTTTTTAGGCTAAAATTTGCGTTTTTTTGGAGAAAAGTGACGAAAATATTTGTGGGTGACAAAAATTATGTCCGACGAATAATTTAGTCCGACGAAAAATTAATCGGACATTGTTTTGTCCGATAAGGTAGTCTTAATTGTTCTTTTCTGAGGAGGGGCAGTTATAGGCACAAGGGTTGATTCCATTTGATTGGTATAAGTTCGTCAAAGTATCATTTGTTTTTGTTCAACTCTACAGTTACCTTCATCTGATTCGTTGATCATGGAAGACACATTCCAAAACACACCCAACACGCTTGAAGAACAAGGTTATGAAGCTGACCAAGATTCTGATGATTCCATCGAAAACCAAGCAGGTAGCCAGCAATCAGCACCACTCTTTATCATGGAGAAAACAAATACCTCAATTGTCGGGAAAGCAGCACAAACGTCTCACAAGATTAAGCATCCCTGGTTGATTTTGGTTTTGCTATCGGAACTGTATGATCACATTACAGTTGAGAAGTCAGTGGATTTCATGAGAGTAGTGAAACTATTTTTGAAGAAGGTCTTTGAGTATCAATTACTGGATGCGGCTAATAACTCTGTCCTTCAAGAAGAGGTAAATTTCTTTTGTTAAGAATTTGAAGAATGTTGCCAAAGAGGATTGGGATTATGAGTACATAAAGAGCCAGCTGTATGATGCTTTTCTAAAATTTATTTATAACATCAGTGTAACTATTAGCCTCGCAACACAAAGAGCTTTATTACACTCTAGGTCTCTATTCTAATAAAAACTGAACGGAATTAATTCAGTTTCTTCTGCTAATTCTCATTTCAGGGCTTGCTATCAATTTTGTTGAACTATTACGGAGTGATCTTTTCACTTCCTGATAACAATGAGACAGTCGGTAAGTAGCCAATCGTTTTTTCCTTTTTATCTGGTAATCTCCGGTCGATTTCCTTGAATTTTGATTTTCCATTTCATGTAATATTATGACGAATTTAGCATTATATTTTTCAACTGGCTATTAAATCAAGATGTGCCATGGAATATAAAACTCGTGCCACCACTAGTTCTGTTCACTTGCATTCAACTTTGTTTTTATTTCAGAAATCCAAGATGTACTCGGCAAAATGATCGTTCATCTTTCATTGAGTTCCATCAGTCCAACAGATCTCAAGAAACTCTTTTCTCTCTTCAAACTGGAAGATATGAACAAGGTAAAAAGTATTGGATCTCAAGTTAACTAAAATTTGGTTGGCTTTGATCTATTAGTATGTACAATTTATCTGTCAAATATTATATCACGAAAATTCTCACTCAATATTTCAGGCAAAATAAGAAAAAGTTTTAACGATGACTTGGTTACATTTGCTTTTAATATGCATTAGACCAAAGAGATGAAAATGAAACTTTTTGTTTCAGGTCCAGCTATCAAAGATTGTATTAGAAATAGCCAAGGAAGCAAAAAAGAAAGATGGACCACAATATTATCTTTCCTTCCCCGTCACTTTGCTCAAAGATACTGGCAAAAACGGTAACCAAAGCAAACTCCTTCACCGAACACAAACGTTCATGATACCAAAACAAGAACCAGCTTTCCGTCAATCTCAACTTCGAAGCCATAGTTTATCCAGTATGTACGAAGTGCGTGGAGACATGCTCAAACCGATCAGTTACAGCAACCAACCGTCTAGTTGGGAATCTTCAGCTATCCACCTTCCATTAGCCAGTCACTTTGATTGGCCAGACAAAGAATTCAGCATTTGTCTGTGGTACATGCTTGAGGATAATGCTCTCAAAAGCTACCATAATTTGAACGAGTATCCGTTTCGAGAAAAAACACGGCACAACAGCATCAAATTGATTGCACAACAATCGCACGAGTCTTATGGTTGTGAGGAGCTTTATCATTTGGTTTCGTTCGGTGCACAACACGCCATGTTTGAAGTTTGGATCGGTGCAAGAACAGGGTATTTTCAATTCAGGTAAGTGTTTCGAACTATACTATATATTAGTTTTAGCCATATGTTGATAGATCGTAGATTATGTCCCATGATAGTGGAAGGATGGTTACTTTGTTTCGCTTTTGTTTTATGTTTAATGGGCTTTTTCCAGAAAAAAATCCATATTCCCTTCACTGTTGAGGATGCCGTGCCGAATATTTCGAACCCACTGGATATCCTTGGTCTTCAGATTCTTACCCCCTGGATATCCTAGGATATTGAAAATTTCGTACCCCCTTTTGGATATCCTATATTCTCAACAGGGGGGATATATTGACAATTCTTCTCGTGGCTGAATAATGATATTGATGTTTAGGTGGATTACTTCATGTTACGGTACACCAAGTAACGAGCAGCTGATGACATTTGACCAAGCCTTTGTTCAACATCATTCACAAAAAAATAAATGGCACCAATTAATCGTCTCATTAGTTCTACCTTCTGAACCTCACACAGCAGAGGTATGGTTTTATAATTGCATGGTTACTAGTTTTATTATTGCATGGTTACTAGTTAAGTCCAATTCGCATTTTATTTGGGAAAAGAATACATTGTTGTTATTATCGTAATAAACTAAACAAATTGAATTGTCGCCAGGAACTTCGATGGTAACGAGTACAAAAGTAAACAAAAAAGTGTTCTTTAATCTTCCATAGATCGTATCCTTCTTAAACGGTATTCAAATTCCATCAGTTCAAATGAAGTATCCGAGCAAATTTGTTCAAAGTCAAACCAAATTATCGCTTCTGATTGGTCACGGTGTTAAAGAAAGTGAGCAAAGCAAAAGCAACCTCTCCTCGTTGAAAGACAAATCGAACAACACACTGAAAACCGGTGTCATAATGGTCTTCCAAGGTAATTTATATCAACGGTTTTTTCTTTTGCAAGCCACTGAAATTCTACCACCTAGCACCTTTTTTTATATTCTCTCTTCGTTCATCATATTTCAAAACGACGGTATGTGCGGCCAAAATTAGACTTTCAAATTCTGACCCTTACACTGCATTTTTTGACCATTTTCCCAGATCTAGCAAAGAATTTCAAAATTTTCACAAATTCCCTACCCTTACAGTGTACTTTTGTCAGAACCTCGCAACAGCCTATCCGTAAGGGCCGGGCATACCGTAGGTCAGACCATATTCTCTTAAATACTTTTTGTCTCCCTGTTCCTTCATCAGGTAAAGATTCGTTCATGAATAAGACAGGTCATCATGCTGGAACCACAAAGAAGTTGAACAATAAGCCATTGATTGATCAAATGAAAGCTGTCTACCTCTACCAGCTTGGTGTAAACAGTACCACCATCAATACTGAATATCAAGAATATTTCTCCAACCAAACTGCCAGGTCTGTGTTCTAACCACTAGGATTGTGATGAACTTTTCTATTTGTTTTAATGCCATGAATGTTCATAACACTAACCTAAACCTTAAAGAAGTGTGTTATACCTTAAGGGAAGAAATTTGCAGGGGAAGAAATTTTCGGGGCATTTAATTTCGCGGTTCAAACCTTGAAAATTCAAAATTTCGCGGAATTTAATTTCGCGGGTGAGCAGTAAAATAAATTTTTTTTTGCTGGAAAATGAATTTCAAACGTGTTTATTCGCTCTTTATTCACCATAAAATTGCTTGATTTGCAACTGCAACAAAATATGAGATTTTCGGCATTAAAATGGTACAACTAGCTGAAAAATAAAAATAAAAATAAAAATAAAGAGGAAAAAGAAATCGAATTTCGCGGCATTTACTTTCGCGGTTCAGCCATTTTTGCGTGTTTCGCGGAATTTAATTTCGCGGTTGACACGAATTAAATGCCGCGAAAATTTCTTCCCTTAAGGTATTGACCAATACATTCATGTATGGTTCGGTAATAAAATGCTAGAAACCACGCCGTTTAGAGTGTCGTTTTCAAATTTCACTCAATATCAACGATGGAGGTTTACCGTTTTTAATATTCCACGAGTACTTTTAAGTTTTTACTGTTCTCCTTCTATCTTCTTAGCCACATGGATTCATCGTTAGATTGGGATAGTATCGTGTTCAAAGAGCTCTCCTTCTGCATGGGCATCATCAACGAACGACTGGTGGCTGATAAGTTTCCAATGAAATTACTTGAGAGTCCAATGGAAGTTCTTGGGGAAATTAAAACCAAGTTACAGGTAATGCAATAATTCTTCTGTCCTCATTTCCATCGATCATCACTTTATATAAAGCAGCTCGATAAATCTGATCAGTTTAATTTATTGCAAAGTTTTTTATTCAATAGGAAAGTTATTTTTCAAATAATTCTGAATTACTTTTGACTGGTAAAAGCGCGCTAATACTACTGAAAACAGCATATTACCGGGTGGTCCAGAAAAAAAGTATACAGGTTTGACAAAGAATTATGGATAAATGCAAATAGCTTTAACAATAAATCTTTTTTCAACGTGTAGAGGAAAGAGTAACTTAAATTTTGGTCTATCATACATTAAATCTGGTTAATATTTATTGTAAAATCTGTTTTCATTTATCCACAATTCTGCGTCAAACTTTTATACTCCTTTCTGGACCACCCGGTAAACAATTTATTTTATTCAACAATCCCTGAGTTCAAATTTCTTTTCTCGGTCTTTTTCTCAGTCTTCACTGATGCTGATCTACAATCCACGAAATGTGAAGGAGTTCTCACAATACACACCACAACTGAAGACCTCTGGCAACATCCAACATACCATCCTCAGTGAATTGAATCCCAGCCAACTGTTGGCAAAAGAGGGAACAGTCTTGCCCGCCGCGTTGTTTTGTAGCATCACCACACAAGAAGTGGAATACTTCAAGAATACAATACACACGTGCGGTGGCATCTCCATATTGTTGTACCTTCATGCCATGGTACGTATACTTATATCTCTAGTATCCAATGTCCCTTAACTCGAATGATTTCCTTGGTCCCTTGGAGTATTTTCTCTCTATTACTCGAATTTTCTGCCATCTGACTAGAATTTGGAATGGTCTTTCTACATAAATAGAGTCTTATCCTATTCGGTAATAACATTAAACAAGATATTGATATTAATAGTAAACAAACTGTAATTGTTGATGCTAAAGTATATATGTTTTTGACCTTCTTGTCAACCCAAAAAGTAGATATTTTATCAAATATTTCATTTTCATCAACTCATTCCTTGAATTAGGGAGAAATTTTGCAAAAAAATCAAACTCTCTACTACACTCCATAACTCGAGCGATTTTCGATTCCCCTTAGGTGTTCGAGTTATGGAGAGTCTACTGTATTCCTTTTTCGCTTGCGCTAGGCTACTGGGTGGGTTTAGGTTGAGGCGGGACATCACACCTGCCGTCAGCTCCCAGTGACTTACCGCACAATTCAGTTTACCTGTTTTGTGCTACTCATTCGTTGAGTGGACGATGGCCGGGACCGAACCTACAACCTTCCGATTGCGAGGCGAGTGCTCTACCGACTGAGCTAACCGGCGGATGTTAGGAATCTTTATTTCGCGAATCATTATTTTCTTCTGTAAGGAAAAAATCGACAAGAACGAAAGAACATAAAATAATAAATCATAATTTTAAAAGTTACGAAAGTTTTCTTGTTTTCTTTTTTTTACGAGGTAAATGTTTCATCTTCCCATCACTTTTCGTTAGGTGGCAGAACAACAATACTCAGAGGAAGCACAGTGTTCCATTTTGAAGAGCATCTTCTCCGTGCAAGAAACATGTCCATACTTATTACGTGAAATGAATGATATGGCTGGCTATATTCTTATCAAACGAGCTATCGTGCAATCACCATGCGATCTCAATGCTTCCCTTATGAAGGTATTAAAACTGTCCTGATCACAAACGAATTGACATTTTCTTTAACGGAGCCTCCGTTAGTTTCATTAACTTTCATCCATTGGCTCAGCGAGTTCCCGATTCGATCATTTTGCATGTGTCTTACTTCTATCCCGTATTTGATATTGTTTATTTTGAAGGGCATGGTATTGGTAAAATTATTAGGATGCCCGGTACGTGATTTGTCCGGTAAGGTCTTTAAGAGGTTAGAATTCACCGATTTGAAAAGTCTTTGATGAATCTCAGCTTATGATTATCAAAAACGATGAGGGACACACAAAAAAACCATCTCTGATAGAAAACTATACTATAGGCCTTTTCATGAATTACATCATTAACAACACTAACCTCGCTTTCAAGATGTCGTCAAGATAATTAAAATCCTGAAGGGATTCCCTGAAAAGAAAACACTTTGATTAAAGTCATTTGAGAATGAATTGTCATGTTTATGAATTCGAAACGAGGCAAGCGATGGTAATGACGTAATTTATGAAAAGGTCTATTATTGTATTACATTATGCGATCTTTGTAGACATTACTGGAAGCGACATGTGATGGGGATTTGTTCTTACCCACTGATGACGATGATGATTTCGAAAGTGCAATCACCATCAACCAAAACACCAACGCTGTGGTCAAGAACGTCTGTATCCTTCAAATGCTACTAAAAGATTGGACGCTCATCAGGAAAGCTGATTTCGACGTCCAAGAGATCTTGTGGCAAGGTTTGGAAACGTTAGTCAGACCGGCCCATCCTCACTTCAAATTCAACGTGGCACAGTTTCAACGAGCTCGCGTTGTGGAAAATATTCTGATTGGCTGTCAGGTAATTGTTATTGGTATTTTAATGAGCTAATATTTTGACAGCGTTTGTACTGAACTTCAGACACGGCATATTTGAAATAGGCAGGAATTGGATATAAAAACTCGATTCTCTGTACATTCAAATGATAAATAACCTTAGAAATATTGGAGGTCGTTTTTGCTAAGAATATTTCACCTTGCAATGCATGGAAAAACACTAATGTGTATTGTTTAATCTCGAATGCTCTTCTTTTATCATTACAGGAAGTGCAGCAAGAGAAATTTTTCCAACTACCACAATCGATCTGCAAACTGTTCATTGGTGTTATTACCAATCTTCTTGGTCAACCTGTCGATTTGCCAGTGTTGAAAGCTGTCTGCTCATTTCTCATTGCTATTCATCCTACATTGGACACATTGACTTTACATTCAGCTAGCAATTTCTACCTCATTGCCAAAGCTACTGGTAGGTTCCGTATACCAAGTTATTACTTCTATGTTCACGAAAACACTCTGTGCTTATAAATTGACTCCCGAAACTATAGTGTATAAAGTTTCTGCACAACTATGTTTGAACTATATTACGTTTGACAATTTATCTCTTGTTGGAGAGACTCATAACACATTAACCAGCTTTGGATTTTACTAGAAATCTTTGATAGATCTTTTCGCTTTGATTTCAGGAAACATGTCGACTTCCAACGTCAAATTACGTGATACTTCATTGCAAGTCTCTCGTTCAGCGCGCCGGCGTAAAACAGCCTCCTTTAACGAAGCCGACTTACGGCCACTTCTTAATCTGGAAACCAATCTCTCGCCACAAGTGATTCTTTCGCAAGAAGATTTATCATCGGGAAGTGTTATCCAATCAGAGGTGATCTTTAGACGTGGTTCCATACCTTGTTTGAAAGAATCTGCCACAGAAACGTCAACCCCAATCAAGTCAAACCCTGCTCACCAACCTCCATTTGAAAAAGACGAAACTGATTTCTCGACAGCTAAACTAACCAAAATCACACCAACACCCATCTCTAAGATTAAAGGTTAGATTTACTTTGCTTTTACGTTCTATATGCATATTGGTGTTTTTATGTTTAACAAAGTTCTTCTCAATCTTTTTGATGAAACAAATTCGTGGTCAGCCCTGTCATATTCTCTTCTATTCCGTCACATCCAGGCCACAGGCGCATTCATTCAGATGGCAACATCCGCCCAAGCGCTACCGCCACGATGGCGTTGAACATTCAACCACCCACGCCCACGACTGAAATGGAACGACCGCCCCTCGTCTCTGCGGAATCACAAGATTACGAAATCATTTCTGATTCGGAACTTGCTTCATCACTAGAAGGTAAAATATGTTTAACTAGTTGACTACATTGCTAGCGAAGCAGTAGTTAGGTGTTTCTAACCTTATACCGTACAGGCGGTATTTCTTCAATACCAAATAATGTTCTTTTTACTTTGCATATAAGAAGATTTTCTCGGATCGTATATCTAAATTTGTGGTTTTAAATTCATTAAGTTGAATATTTTTTTCTTCTATTTTTCTTTCAAAGGTCACGAAGAATATTTGGTAGTAGACGGTTTCATCGATCAAACAGTGGAAAGTTTCACACCTAAAGCTTCGCGAGAACCTCAACTTCCAACACCGGACGTTCTTTACCATCTCCGGTTAGGTTTGATGCAATTGCTGAAAAACACATTGATGTTGTTGCCTGATTACTTGGTCACTCGCGTCTTCGGTACCATCTTGAAAGTGGAGCATTTGTTAGTGCTCGTCAATCAGACGTCTGATAAATTGCGAGAAGTTGCTTTAGAGGTTAGTGCAAACAAACGAATGAGATGAACCCCCAAAGCTTAGATTACATTTTTTGTTCAATTTCCGACGCTATTGTACTTTTTAATTAAGTTTGCATTGTGGTGCAAATGCTCGTCGCTTAGTTAGTTTACATACTTTGATCTTGAAGGGTTTATTTCAGGAGTATTCAAACAGGGTTTTACCGGAATAATCAAATCTTTCTTAATAAGTCATTAAGACTGTGCAAAGTGACTGAACGTGCTTAACCCTATAATAACTGTTTGGGAGGTCATTATTCGAAATAATGCACGACTAAACAGTTATTATATAGATCATTACCTGAGCTTTGTCCCAAATGTGCATTTCCAAGGAAATTATGCTCTGTAATTGCCCGATGACGTCACTTTTTTATCCAATCAGATTCCGGCATTTGGAAATTACAGACTTCGGCCCTCTTGTGACAAAGGTCATTATTCGAAGTAATGCACGACTAAATAGTTATTATATAGATTATTTTCCGAGCTTTGTCCCAAATGTGAATTTCCAAGGGAATTTTGTTCAATTTAGGGGTTTTAGGTTTGTGAATAGCAACTTTTTGACTACATGTGAAGTCATTGTAGTTTTTGTTAAAAAGTGACGTAGCGGGCGATAACTGCTCTGTAATTTCCCGCTGACGTCACTTTTTTATCCAATCATATTCCAGCATATACAAATTACAGACTTCGGCCCTCTCGCTCGGGTAATAAGAACGCATAATATCTCTTGTGTAACCGCTCGCCCTGCGTGTCAGTTTGTGTGAAATGGCCTCTTTTTCTAAATAAATCTAGAGACTTAGCTAATATTTAGCAAGTGTATGCTTACTGTTAAAATAACTTGATCAACTTTTTAGAACTTGATTGTTTATTTGCAACGTGGTGGTCGTGATTGTTTGGCCAATTTTAATCGTTTCAAAGGATGTCATCTTTTGGCCAATCAGGTAACATTGCCATTATTTTCACCCTAGGCCAATATTGCCAATATTGTGGAATATTGATGCTCAGAAGAAGATCATATTTGATGTCTGTGTTAGTACAAAGCATCGGTCTGCTACGGTAAAATCCATCCCAGAAAGAAAGGTGTTCTTTTCCCGTTCGTTCATGCCGTTCATGTTATATAAATGCTAATCAATAAAGCTTTTCTTTATTTTCTTCAAGCTTCATCAACATCCGATTACGATGCGTATCGTGGAATCGTGTATTCAACTGCTCGTTTCGAAACCTGTCTCTTTGAACAGTTCTCTGTAAGTGTGTAATACTTTTCTAGCTCCTTGTCAACTTAAAAAGTGCAAAGTTCATACTCTCAATAAACCTTATGGCAGGAAAATAATTTCCTCCCTATTGGATTGTTGTCGATGCTGAAACATGTCTGAGGAGGTTTTGAAACAATAGAATTGACATCCCCGTTGACAAAGATCTTTTCGAACGGGACAGCGTTCTTCAAAACACCGCTGTTGCAAAAGTCTTTTAGGACTATGAATTTGCCAAAAAAACAACGTGAAAGGAACAGAAAAGTGTGAAAAATGTTGGTGTTCTCAGTGTTTCTGTTAAACCACTAAATAGACTTTCCTTTTTCGTGTTTTCACCAGTCTAAGCGTTTGCTACTTATGACTTGGAGTAGTTTTAACAGTTCTCAGGTCATTGATGGTGAGTCCTCTTTATACATATTTTAGCACGAAGACACTTGAGATGAACGAGGAGAATGTGTGTTACCAAGCCATCGTTCCTTGTTTAACGTTGTTAGAAGGTTCAATACAACGCCCTCTTATCTTTGGTCATCTCGTCAAATTTCTGTTAAAGGTATGTGATGGTGGGCGGGACTTGCAAATGACAAAATATGCATCATGTAATAAGTACATGTGACATGTGATATCTTTGCTTTCGTTGGCTTTTTGTTACTTTTTTGGTCTTTCATAGAAGCAACCCAACCAAGATTTCAAATTTTTGTACCAATCAAGAAGTGTCATTCCAAGAGCGATAAATAATGAAACAATTTTCCGACAAACATAAAACGTTTATGCCATATTTGAAACACATGCGTTTTCAAGTACTTGGAAAAGATCCATATTCCCACTGTTGAGGATGTCGATTTTTCTTAACACCAACTCCCCTGGATATCCTTGGTCTTCAGATTCTTACCCCCGGATATCCTATATCCTTAACAGGGGGGATACGGACTTACGTACAGGGGGGATGCGTACATCAGATTTTTAATTGTTTTTTCCAGGTTTTCGATTGGGTGGAGAATTTGCCACTGATAGCGTTTGACCATGGTTTGGCAGAAATTGTCAGCAACATTGTGTGTGGTTTGGCTAACGAAGAAAGCGGGGGTGTCATGTATGCAAATGTTTCATAAGTTTTGAATGATATTAACCAGTTAGTAAAGCCCGAGCCAAACTGGAGTTTTTTTTTTTGTTCAAGCCATTTCCATGTTTAGGGTCCAAATTCACTTCTATTCTCAAGGATTGGTTTATGTGACCCGGACCGTCGCCTGGAGTAATTAGCGACGCGAGAGGTGACTTCGCTACGGTGCCGTTCACTTGAAAATCGAACGTAACAAAGCCTTTTTTTCAAAATGTTAACATCAAAACACGAACTCTTTTCCCAACATTATGAATCATATTTCGTGATACAACAACAAATCTTTGTTCGACACATTCTTTTAAGGATAAGTTCAACTTCAAGAACATGTATTTACAAAAACTAAAACATTAAATCAGGGAAACAACTTTCTCACATTTTTTCAACACCAACTTCGCCATGGATACACGGATACACGCTCGCTCTGATTTACATACCTTTATTGGACAAAACAATGTCGGACTAATTTTTCGTCGAACTAAATTATTCGTCGGACATAATTTTCGTCACGAACAAATATTTTCGTCACTTTTGTCCAAAAAAAACTTTTTTTTTGACTTTTCTTCCGTCGGACAAAATTTCTCAACTTTTTTGTCCGACATTTTTTTATCCAATAAGGTATTGTTGCAGTAACTTTGATGATTGAATGATTTACAATGACTTTTTTGCTTCTTTTTTTGTAGGACATCATGGAAGAAAGAATCATTTGGTCATTTGTTGCTTCTGCTGGATTGGCTTGTCGATAAAGCGTGTCGGTAGGTTTTGCATTTGCTGCAATCATAGAGTTGAGCAGTTTGAGTATTTCAGTATTTAATATAATTTTCGATTTTGTAGTAGGTTTTGTGTTATTTAAATTTCTGTCTTTATGTCGACAACACCCAGTTTCATTTGTCGTCACGAAAAAAAAATTGGTTTTGATAATTTTCTTTAAATTTTTCTTTCAGCACTTGTCAAACACTTTATTTCCAAATGTATAAAGACCTTCAATTATCTTTGGAACATGTTGATGGCCGTGAAAAAGAAAAGAAAGGTATTTTTGAAATATTACAGATCTGAATTCATTATACCGGGTGTTTCATAAAAAAGAGAACAAGTTTGAAGTTAAATTGTGAGAGAACTAAAAATGCCATCAGTGTAATTTCTTTTTTTATTGAAAAGAGGAAAGATGACTTACATTTTGAGCTATCAAATATTAAATTTGGTCCACGCATTCAAAAGATATTAAGAAAAAATGAAATATTTCATTTTCAAAAAGACGTCATATTTGGCAAAAAAGGGGGGTATCAAATTCTTTTCTCTCTTTCTCTCAATTAAAGAGGTCTTTGTTGGATTTGACGCATTTAAAATTATTTTTCACATATTATTACTGCCATTAAAATCTGTTAGAGTATTGGTTCTTTTTTTACCTGATTATCAAAACTTTCGAATGTTTTGTGAAAGTTTTTCCTTTAAACATACCTCTCCTAGTTATGTGTTATGTCAGTTTTACAAGAAGAGTTAGGTAATGCACATCAACAGCGCTTCTGGATTTATTTGGAGTTTGTTTGAGTTAATAACTATCATGAAAAAGGAGTTGCTGGCCAACACATATTTTCCAAATAGCGCAGCCCTTCAATATCAGGCATCAAGAAAAAGAAATTGAAGATTTGACATTTTTTGATGCTTTAGTGAATTTCAATTTAATACCCCCGAAATTTTTTGCCGAAAATGACGTTTTTTTCGAAAATGATTTTTTATGTTTTTTTTCAATATCTTTTGAAAGCCTTTAGCAAATTCAAAGTTTAAGTTTAAGCTTCTTCTTTCCAATGAAAAAAAGTTTACATTCAAGGCTTTTCTACTTTTCTCAGAATTTCGCTACAAACTTGTTTTCTTTTTTTACGAAACACCCGGTAGAACATGACATATATATTCCATTTGGGATCTTTTTTTTTTGTTAATGTCGAGAGCTAAAATAGTGTCATAGTAGAAATTGTTGCGATCATTTCTCGTTCTATTAAGAAAACTATTGTTGAGATATTTCTCTGGACCAGCCGTTTCAAAACTATTACCCTTTAACTGAATTTCGTTTCACATATATAGGTCATGCAGGCTCCACATTGTTATCAAAGACTTGTCGTTTCTTAAAGTATTACTTGATTCAATCGGCCTTGAATGTTTTTCAACAAAACGATTTGTATCGAGTGAACGCTAAAGGAGATCCTCAGTTTTTGATAGCAGCTGACGTCTATGAAACTGGTAACAAGGCTGGTACAGCAGCACGCAGTCTAATCAAACGGTTACGCGGTGGCGCCCAAATATTGCCGCAACCCACCATCGCTACACCGACGGAAATCCAAGAGCGACTGCAAGACATTCTATCGGAAGCAGTTAAATTAGCGACACTGTTTGCGAAACACGAGCAGACGACTGATGTGTTTATGTTTGGATGCAAATTGAAATGTTTGGGGTTTGGGAGCGAGCACAAGATGACGTGTACAGACGCCGACCAAGAATTTTGTAAAGATCTCTTTGAATGGTTTTGCATCAATTTACAAATGATATTGGTAAGTACTTAAGTAGTTGAGCACTCTTTGGTTGAATTGACCGAATCTTTTAGAAAGTGTGAAAGAAAGTAATGCGTTAATGCATAATGCGTTTTTGTTGATTTCATTTCAGTCAACGAGAAGTGAAAATACAAGTTGGTGTTCACTTCTAAAATCAATCAAAGAAGAAGTCATTGCACAGGTATTTCTTCTCTTCTTCCTTTGTTTTCTATTTCCAAGCTTAAAAGCCTTTCTTAACAGTGACGATTCTCCTTTCCAAATCTTGTGGGTGATAAAGAAAAATGAATCACTGACCTGAGAGACGTGTTTAGTTTGTGTTTGAAACGATTTCCCATCAATTTCTTTCTTAGGCGAGTCATTTGTTCATCAATTTTGTTTCGCCATTGCGAAGTCAAGATTTGCGGCTTCATTTTGTACGTCAGTACATGAAGTATAAAGAAAACAAACACATGGTGCCCATATTCCTGCTCAATCACTTGTTATCTAAGGTAAAGCAACTTATTAACTAGAGCTGATGGTCAAATGGAGCAGCATAGAAATACCTGAAAAATTCATTTTTGTTTGTTTTTGTCTTGCAGTTTTCTTTTGTTCGTCAAGCAACATAACATATATGAACATAATCACAAAAAGCTGATATTCTGGCTTTCTATGTTGCCCATTAAAACGAAAGAATCATGATTCACTAAATGACCGCTTTGTTCAACAAAAAGATAACTTTTATTCAAAGGAACCCTGAAAAGGAGCTTCCCTTACTATATTCAATCTCTCTGGGAATCTTCTTTGCGATTAAAGCTGGAGAGTTCATTTGTCCATCGTTCTAGAATGTGAGTTTATTCTTTTATAATTCCTTTTCAGCGCCGTGAGAAGTTTTTGGCTTGCTTAAACAGCATTTTGTCTATTCCTCATTCCCAACTGTCTGAAGGTGATGTGGAAATGTTGAAGAAATTCAAAAAATCCATTGGCAAAATCAACTTGGTCAAAATGAACGACCAAAAACTGTTGACCGAAATGACAGAGGTTTGTGCTGATGATGCAATAGAAACTTGCTTTTTTGCCATTTGAATTTATACTAACTCGGTATGACATTATTTGGTGTAAAAACAATTATTTAAATCTTCTCTATTAGATCAAACACAAACGAAAAGAAGAAGAAATGGCGAAGCGAAGAGATGCATATAAAAGGTACACGTCGCCTGGATATCCTTGGTCTTCAGATTCTTACCCCCTGGATATCCTAGGATATGGAAAATTTCAAACCCCCTGGATATTCTATATATCCTCAACAGGGGAGATACGGATTTTTTCTGGAAAAGCTCAATTTATATCCTTGTTTCGTAGTAAGGAATTTGCGCTACTTATCAGGGTATCGTTCTGCTTCTACTGTGCTGTCTATATTGCACTACATGCTGACAATGCATGGATATTAACAATAACTTCAGACCGCGATATCTGCCCGATATCTGGGGTTTTTGGCAATGGTAATTATAACAATAACAAAACAGCCTTCGCGCTGGCTTCTTCCCTTTTTGAAATCGAACGTTTCTAAACATTTAAATTTGACAATCGAACGTTTTCAGATATCAGAATTCGGCAATCGAACGATTTCAAACTTTCGAATACAAATTCAAATTGAAACAAAAACAACTTCAATTTTGAATACTGCTGACTCAGTATTCCCTTTTACATATGATCGGCTAGAACCTTTAATCAATCGAGAAGGCCTAGTGTCGGTAGCGGCCGTACATCCCTCTTTCGCTAGCGTTAGACTTCTGGGTGGATTTAGACTGAAGCGGAGCGCCACACCTGCCGTCAGCTCCCAGTGACTTTCGGCGCAATTCAGTTTACCTGTTTTGTGCTACTCATTCGTTGAGTGGACGATGGCCGGGATCAGACCTACAACTATTCAAGGTGAGTGCTCTACCGAGGCTAATTTAGTTAAGTGTGTCATGGCGCCACTGGCTTTAGTTGTATCGCTAAATCATCGCTATCTTTGAACTTTAGAATCCTGGAGCGCAACAGTCAATTATGTCGAAGCATTGCCGACAATGGCATGGAAGTTTCCAAAGTCATTGTGGAAGAACAAGACCGACAGCGACAGAAATTATTGCGCGTCGTTCGTGGCAAAGTCTCCAAAGATGTCGAAATTCGTAAAACCTGGCGTAATTTGATACACCATGTCACTCAAGAAAGGTAAAGAGTCAATAGACCCGAGACCCTATTTACCATTCCATAAACTAGACGTGTTGAGGAACCCGAAGATCGTATAGAAAATTTGTACTGCCCTAGGTGGCGCAATCCCGCACTCAGCACCTGGTCTGCAAACAACCTCATTGATTGATTGCTAAATTGTTATTTGTTTCCTCGTTCTTTCTCTCGTAAATCCAATCACATTTACATTCTTCTTCATTCAAAACCACCCCATAAAGAGTTTCGGCGCGTTTAGTGTTTTTACTTTGCTTACTATTGTAATTGTTCAATTTCCTTAATCTTTATCTTTACCATTGTCATGACAACAGGGCATTATGGTACCACAAGGAGAGCTACCCATGCTCGTGGCAACTTGACCCGACGGAAGGCCCATCACGAATGAGAAAACGTTTACAGAGATGTCATCTTGAAATTGCACCCAAGTTCTTCATGGATGATGCACCTGCCAAAAGTTAGTTTGTCCCAATCAGAAATTTAAACTGCACTCTTTTGTATAATATACTTACGCGTTTTATAGACATGTTTCGGTGAAAGACGTCTTTGCGGCAACTATTCGTTTTTAAGAACGTGAATTGGAAAAATAAGCTACCTTTTGGTGCGCATTATTCGAGGAAAATCGGTTTCCTCATTTATTTTGACCTACCTACCTAACTACTAACACTCTTTTTGCATTATTCCATAGAACGCGTGCATCAGAAAGGCTTATTATCATACTTGTTTACGGAACACATCGATGGTGAACAACCTTGTTTTTATAGCTTCAAAACCAATGATACTATCAGGTATGTATGTGTGTGCAAACATCAGTGAGGTCAAGTATCCGAGATAAATCATGACGACGGACGGGACTTTTGCAGTCTATGCTCTAGATAGCGCACATTTCTACAGGCTAGTCCGTGTAATAGGCTAGACTTAGCCAGTGCGTTTATTCTAGAATGAGAAATCGTGAAAACTTTCGTTCTAGAGCAAAGGAGATGTTTTTTCGCAAGTGAAACCTACTTTGCTACACGCTATTTAGAACATAGGCTGCAAAAGTCCCGTCCGTCGTCGTGATTTATCTCGGATACTTAACCTCGCTGATGTCCTCTCATTTCATTTTCCTTTGTAGGGAAGCGGACCGATTATTCCGATCGAAAAAATTAGTTAGTTCTAAAATTGAAGTGTCCCTTTTTAAGAATGTTTCCAATGTTGTTTAGGCTTCTAATTACTGTAGTAAATTAATGAATCCGTGTTTTTGAGAATAACCAATTCAAAAAATAAAGCACAAATGTTTTTTTATTATACTGTCAAGAAAGTCCCAGGGTTTTTAAAATATATTTTTTGATTAGTTTTAAAATGGTTATTTACAAAGGTTGAAAAAAAAAAATGTGAAAAAAATAATTTAAATTAAGTTGTGGCTTCTTGAGAAGCAATTCAATCGTCGAAGTTTGTTGGTAATCCAAGATTTGGTACGTTTGAAGAAACCCTTTGGCTTCTCTGCTTCTTTAATTGAAATTGATGTTTGTTCAACGTTTTTATCTTCGTCATTGTCATTGCGTTGTATGTTGACAAACGAAACTAAGTCTTCTTCTGGCAATGATACGAACAAAGAGCGATTGTTCTTTTCGTTGGCATTGTTTTGATTTTGTTTATTGTGTCCATCTAAGCTTAAGACTGATGAAGTTTCCTCCTCTACGATGTTTGATGGGAAAAGTGATGGATTCCAACTGCACAGTTGTCTGTAGAATTCAAGTTTTTCATCTTGGGTTTTTGAAGTGAAAGAAGGAACAAAACGACTTTTGCTTTGAAGGAAAGTTGTGTTTTCATTGTCGAAAACGTAAAATTGGTTTTCCACGTCTTCTGTTGAATTGACGGAGATTTTATCGGCATCAATTGATTGTGTGATGGTTTCTTCTGGTTCGTTTTGACTAGCCAATGTTGGTTTATTGCTGGATTTCAAAGTGTCCAACTTGTCACCAAAAGCTGTTGGTCGAGGATCGAACAAAGGTCGAAGATAATAAACCTTGTTGTTGTTGTTGCTGTCTTCCTCTTTGAATAACGGGCGTAAATCATAGACGCGTTGAGGCTTTTCTTCGCTTGCTTCACCACAGAACAGGTTCTCTAGATAGAACCGATTGTCTTTCTCCTTGATGACTAGGCTGTCCGTTTCTTTGAAGATTTTCCGCAGGCTAAACGTTTTATGAGCTGTCAATTTTTCGTCGGAAAAGAGTCTTTCCAAGTATAATTTCTCATATTTCTGCTGCTTATGAAGTTTACCATCTTGGCTAAAAAGTCTTCGAAGACTGTAAGTTGGTCGATGGATACGGCGATCTTCTTTAAATAAAGATCTGATACTATAAATTTCATTATTCATTACTTTTTCATTAAATAAATACTTATTAAAAGAGCTGTCGGCTTCTGCTAAGGACGACATCTTGAATTATAAAGATTCAAGGCTATTATGGAGATTTCTTGTACATTGTATGTTTAACGTAAAAAAAAATATTTGACGTCAGTTTTATCAAATGACGTCATTGATTTAGAGATTTGCTATAAACGTTAGGGTGTCGCGCGGGAAATCGTAAATCGTTTAATTTTAGTTACCATTTTAGAGTATTTATTTTTTAACTGCATTATTAAAAATTTCTTGTTAAAAGAAATTTTTCTTAAAACGATGCGCTTTCTTATTTTCTTCCTCCTCCTCCTCCTCCTTTTCTCCAGTGCTCGGTTTTTTCCGCCCACCACCCATTTACGCCATAGACTGTATCAAACT